>PVKC010018519.1:0-19603 GCA_004027635.1 Crocidura indochinensis
GTGCTCAGGGGTTACTCCTGGCTCCATGCTCAGAAATTGCTCCTGGCAGGCACAGGGGACCATATGGGGCACCGGGATTCGAACCGATGACCTTTTGCATGAAAGGCAAACACCTTACCTCCATGCTATCTCCAGGGCCCCTTTTGGGCCACACCCGGTGACGCTCAGGGGTTACTCCTGGCTATTTACTCAGAAGTCGCTCCTGGCAGGCACGGAGGACAACATGGGGAATCGGGGGATCGAACCGGGGTCCGTCCTAGGGGGCGGGACTGCAAGTTCGGAGATCTCTCTCCTCAGAGGTCCATCCTCAGAAGCAGCATAATAAAATCCAAACTTGGCAAAGAGTCACAGTATACAAAATAATGATAAGAGGCAAAGAGCCACATTCATTTTGGCCTGGTGCTGCATGCGGCTTGAGAGCCGAGTGTTTGCCACCCTTGAAATAGAGCCTAAAAAACCAACACCAAGACATATAGTAATTCAAATGGCAATAGACAAAGAGAGAAAGATGAACTCCTTAAAGCAATAAAGGAGAAAAAAACCTCAATACAAAGGAAAGAACATAAGAATCAAACCAGATCTCCCATTTGAAACAATTCAAGCAAGAATACAATGGAATGACATATTTAAATGACTGAATGAAAGAAACTACCAACTTAGAGTCCACTGCCTGGCAAAACTCTCATTAATATGGGAGGGAGAGCTAAAAACATTCTTAGACAAAAAACAACTTGCATTATTTGTGCAAACAAAACCGATTCTAAATGAGCTATTAAGAGATGAATCATACAATCCAAACCCCCGAATGTAACAACAACAACCCTACACGATACAACAGAATAAAAGCCCTCTCTGTCAATAATCTCCTTAAATGTCAATGGACTAAATTCTCCTATTAAAAGACACATAGTAGAGAGTTGGATTAGAAAACAAAAACCGGATTTCTGCTGCCTGCAAGAAGCACAGCTACAAGTACAGGATAGACACAGGCTTAGAATAAAAGAATGGAACTCATTTATTCAACCAATGGAAATTAAAAAAGAGCAGGGAGAGTCATTCTTATATCAGACCAAATTGCATTCAACCTCAAGAATGTTATCAGGGACAAAAAGGGTCAGTACTTACTGATTAGGGGAACACCAGACCAAGAATTACTAACTCTGGTCAATATTTATGCACTAAATGCAGAGCAAGCAAAATATGTACGACATTTGCTCACAAACCTAGAGAAACATACAGAAGGAAATGTGATAGTAGTAGGAGATATCAATACTTCACTATCAACACTGGTCAGATCCACCAGACAGAAAACTAGCAAAGAAATAAAAGACCAAAATAGAAATGAGAAGAACTTGGGCTAATGGACTTATATGGGGTCCTCCATCCCTAGAAAGCAGAATACTCATTCTTTTCAAGTGCACATGGAACCTTCTCCAAAATATTGTGTTTGTTTTCTTCTGTTTTGGTTCTGCCTGCTACAAAACCTACAAGAAAAAGTCTTGCCTGGGATAAAAGTTCAGGTCAAAACCAGGGCACAGAAATGATAAAGCCCGCCACTCTCACCCCCAAATGCACCAGCAATATAATATATCACTGTTTCTTCTTGCAAAGGCATACTAAAAAAGGGGAAATTTTATGTATAGAAACAAGCTTTTATCTACTAGGGATAAGAATACACACACATTTTACAGTGCAGGGACACCTCCCACTTGAACATATGTCATGGGTACCCAACTTACACTCCAGATGATTAGACAATGACCATCCAACCCTGAATCCTATATCTCAGACATACATCTGACACAGTTCTCTGCAACAGCTCCAGGAACCAAAATCCCTCTGGGACATTCTGAATACTGCTCTGACACCAAAATGTGTCAGTTTTGATTTGACATCCTGACAATGAGGAAATGGAAACAACTTGATCTAAGAGCAGGTTGTCTTACCTCACCACCTAACAACAAGATGAAATCAGAAGATATGTTATCCTTTTATCTGTGCAAAAGTCAAGATCACTAATTACAGAAGGTTTACTGTGACAACCTTTACTGGGCAGAACTTATCCTGGGATCATAAAAAAAGACCCTTGTCTAGGTTTTGACATGTGGTCTATACAACAACCAAGATCTAATTCCAGAAGTCTGACTGAGACAACTATAACTTAGCAGATCATCTGGAAACATAATGAAAAACTATCTCCTAGGCTTCATCCTAGGATCGGTGCAAAAACCAAGACCATAATACAGAAGACTGAATAAAACTACAGTGATGAAATAGAACTTCTAGAACCATAAAGAAAGATTCTATCCTAGGCTCCATCCTATGACTTGTGCAAATACCAAGATCTCTTCCTACAGAGACCTGATTTTATAATCCATGATGAAGTGGAAAGTTTCCAGAAACCACAAAAGGACCTAAGAGAGAGTCAAAGATTATGTATGGAGCCTGTAGTTATTCCCATGAAAGTATACTTCAAGGTTGGAGAAAACCTGTTTCTCTTAGGCCAAGGGAATTCCCTTTTTAATCTCCCCAATATTTACTGTGCCTATGCAAAAAAAAATGAAGAAGCACAAATTAATATTTTTTGATTTTGTTATTATTATTGTTGTTTTTCTTCGAGTTCTTCTTTTATTTTGTTTTGTTTTTATTTCAGGACCATGGTTATTGTGTGCTTGTTGTCTTTATTGCTGTGGTGCTTTTCAGGTTTTTTGTTTGATTTTTTTTGTTTTATGCTTTTCTTCCTTTTTCCATTCTTCTCTTAAATAGCCTCTAGAAGGACTCTTCCTGTTTTTTGCTTGTTTGTTTTTTGCCCCATTTTCTTTTTTTCTTTTTTTCAAAAAGAACCACATAATTTGAACCATCTTGTTCCGCCTCACAAATTAAGGGGGAAATAATCGAGGGTACCAAGTCCAAACAGTCATATGAACATTGAGTAGAAATAAAAAATGATCAAACTTAAGCACCAGATCCTAAGCCAACACTACAGAATTAGTGACCAATCTACGGCAATCTAGACACAGAGGGGACCACTTATACTAGCAGCTTAGAGGGCAAAGAAGGAGATAGGGGATGCATGCTGGGAACAGGGGTGGAGGGAGGACAACATTGCTGGTGGAAATGCCCCTGATTCTATGTTACTATGTACTTAAAATATTACTGTGAAGGATTTGTAATCCAGTTTGGACAAAATAAAATTTATTGTAAAAAAGTACTTTTTTAAACATGTAATAAAAAATGAGAAAGTAATTGGTGTATTGCATGACAACACTTTATCAAGTTTTCGGCTGATTATCTGTCAGTGGGGATCAAAACTAACTTGTGTGTGTGTTTTGAAATGAATATATATTGAGTTTAATTTTATCTCACTTGTGTTTGTTATATAAATGACATATATATTATATATGATATATTATTTTGGGAGGAGAAGCCACACTGTTGGTCTTGGGGATTACTCTTTTTTTTTTTTAAGAAGTTTTTATTTACTGATTGATTGGTTTTTGGGCCACACCCAGCAATGCTTAGGGATTACCCCTGGCTCTGTGCTCAGAAATCGCTCCTTGAAAGCTCAAAGGAACACATAGGATGACAGGAATCGAACCACCATTGGTCCTGAGTCGACCACGTGCAAGGCAAATGTCCTACCATTGTGCTATCTCTCTGGCCCATGGATTACTCTTAACTCTGTGCTCAGAGAGCACTTCTGTAGGGTGCTTGAATCATAATAGAGTGCTGAGAATTGAACTGGGGTCACTTGTGTGCAAAGTTTGTGCCCTACCCACTGTACTATCTCTCTACCCAAGGCTAGTTAACATGAAATTTATTTAAAACTAAAATAGGTCAAATCTATATTTTTAGCACAGAGTAATTTTTTTTTGGTTGTTGGGCCACACCCAGTGACGCTTAGGAGTTACTCCTGGCTATGTGCTCAGAAGTTGCTCCTGGCTTGGGGGACCATGTGGGAAACCGGGGGATCGAACATCGGTCAGCCCTAGGCAAGCGCAGGCAAGCAGGCACCTTACCTCCAGCGCCACTGCCCGGCCCCACAGAGTAATTTTTGATTGAAAAAATCAAGAGACCAGAGTTATAGCACAGCAGGTAGGGTGTTTACCATGAATGTGGCTGACCCAGCTTCTATCCCAGGCATCCTATATTGTCTCTTGTACCTGCCAGGAGTAATTTTTAGTGCAGACCCAGGAGTAACCCCTGAACACTGCTGGGTAAAGGGTAAAAACTGACAACAAATAAAAAGCAAAAGTTGTTTATTTTAAAGGACTGATCAGCTGGGTTATCCCGATATATTGAATTTTACTAATATGCCGAGTTGTGCTAACAAGAATATAAAAAAAATGTAGACCAGGGGAATATTGTTCTCTTATTGAAATTTACATTTTCCTTATGGACTCCCACATGCTCATTTATACCCTGAATAATATAGAATACATCACATTCCATCAAAACTTCTTTTCTATATTCCATTTCTTTAGATTACTAGATAAAAAAATACTAATAAGGGCTGGAGCGATAGCACAGTGGTAGGGCATGCGGCTGATCCAGGAAGACCTTGGTACGATCCCCGGTGTCCCATATGATCCCTCAAACAGGAGCGATTTCTGAGTGCAGAGCCAGGTGTGACCCCTGAGCGTCACTGGGAGTGGCCCCAGAAACTGCCCCCTAAATTACTAATAAAGCAATTCATGTTCTGGGCTTAATTTACATGTTACTAATTTATCCATCTTTGTATCTAACCCACGTTCTAAGTTCAAGAAACTTGGGTAAGAAGTGGGGGAGTAGACCAACGTGGTAAAAATATCTCCTGGTTTTTTTTCTTTTATTTGAAAAATCAACGCATACTTTTCTAAAACCTTACGAATCAAGTAGTACACTCCTTGCTAATAAACATAAAATGTGTGATTCATAGAGAGTGGTAAGGAAAAGTCTTACTATGATGCTATGTGAACTGAGCAGAATCTCCAAGTCCCGTTGCATCACTGTTAATGATAGGCATGTCATTTGATAGTTCCTACTGCAGTTTATAAAAATGATGTTACAGGCCTTTTGATCTCCCTGAATCTCATCCTACATACTGACAGCTAAATCTCCACTCATAAGCCATTTGCTGAATTGAGAAGGTCAGTACGCTGTTGAGTGAGTTTTGTCAAATGTTCCCTCACTGCTGTCCATGAGAAGACAGAAGAGAAGCAACAGACATCTATGCAAATGGCAGAAATGACCTTCGTGCACAAAGGGAACCCCTAGCGGGCTAAATGAGTCAATGCATTTCCCCGATTTGCTATTAGTGAAACCAAATTCAATCAGATGCTACTAATTTAAAACTTGCTCATTTGGACAGACTGGAGCTAAATATTGCTGCTACTCTAGCTCTAAAGAAGGAATTTTCTTAGTTAATTACTGAGCTAAACAAGATTGCAGAAAATGAAAATGCTTAATAGAGTAGTAGAGAATCAATTTGCAACAAAACCATTGTGGTGCTAATTTTAAGGTGTTTTTTATCTGCTCAGTAAAGCAGAGCACTAAGGAGCTCTGCCACTAACCTCTTGTTATGTTGTGACATTTGCTGGTCAGGAAATATGGATGTATTTTGGGATTTCTCTCTTTCCCATTGGGTTCTTCAAGGTCCAATTACTTTGAACCAAAGGAAGGAAGAGCAACCTCAAGAGTGATTTTGAGAAAATAGGACTTTATTATTTTCTTTCTGAAGGTCATATTGTGAGTTTGCAAAAGTTCTATGTTACGTACAGTTGTATTTGTATTTTGATCCAGATTTCCCTTTCAGGGAAACTTTATGGTCATTTTCTCCTGACTACAGACAAATAATTTGGACTTGTAATTGACCTTCTACTTCATGCATTTTCTTTATTTTGTGGTACATTTAATAAATTTGCATGCATCCTTGTTTGGATGCCTCCTTCATGTTTTTGATTTTTTGTCTTCAAAAGAGAATGAAAACATAAAATGGGTGAGTTTTTTTGCTGAAGGAGTTTTAGATTCCTGTAAAAGAATCACAAGAACTTTTAAAATAAAGTCTAAAGAGTTCAAGGCATATATATGACTTACATACAATGATAAACATAGCTATTAATAAAATGCTAACATATTGTTTATTAATGCCTTATGTTATCTTCAATAGATTATGTAGCTTTACAATATTTAAATCATGTCATTGCATAAATTATAATTAAGAATATATGGGCTACACCGGGTGATGGTGGGGGATAGGGGTTACAGGAAGGGAATGGAGATGAGGGGAGGACAAACTTGGTGATAGGTATTCCCTTGATTCAATGTTAATATGTACCTGAAATACTACTGTGAAAGATATGTAAGCCAATATGATCAAAATAAAAATTAAAAAAAAAAGAATATATGGGCTGGAGAGATAGTGCAGCGGTAGGGTGTTTGCATTGCAAGTGGCCAACCCAGGACCAGTGGTGATTCGAATCCCGGCATCTCATGTGGTCCTCCATGCCTGCCAGAAGCGATTTCTGAGCACAGAGCCAGGAGTAACCCTGAGCACAGCTGGGTGTATCCCCAAACAAAAACAAACACAAACAAACGAAGAAAATATATAAAGTAGGCTACTAAGTCTATCAGGATATATCATTCATAATATGCAATGATTTAATGTTGATTTATATATAAAATACATGGCTATATATTATATGTAAATGCATCAATTTGTATAGTAAAATTTAATTTATGTGTATATTTTAAAATTTTAGTGTAAAAATAATTCAAAGAAAAGACAGTGTCAGGCTCTTTTGGATATGTTATAACCTGCCCACAATTTTCAGTCTAATCTATTTGCATTTATTATTGATTGACAAGAACTATGCTGACTAGCTTTGAGCAAAGAACAGAGATATAGGGAATATACCTGGCATGTTCCCACCACATGGAAGTTAATAGGATCATTGAGAGTGGTTCAAGTAATGTTTCTGGAATTTGTATAAATAAAGTGGTGGGAGAATCAATCTAATCATTGATATTCTTAGCAGAAGGGAAACAAACACTGAAGAAACAAATGGGAGGAGGCCTCTGCTGAGAGAGGCAGAGATCAACATGATATGCCAATAAGCTAAGAAATACCCAGGTTTTACTTGCAACACCAGACACAGAGTCTCAAAGCAGATATTATTTTCTTACCATGCTCCAGAGAATCTAATGTTGTTAGCATCTTCATGTTTGACCCCTGGACTCAAAACTATAAAAGGAACAACCCTTTTGCTTAAAGACCTTGTTTGGCAGTCATTTGTTTTGGTACGCCTAAGGAAATCAGTGTCTTAGAGAGGAGCTGGAGCCTGGGGAGTGGTATGAAGCAGTGTTCTACTCCTTAGCAGAGACAGTACTAGAGTTAGTCCTTGATATTAAAACCAATGCTCTTCTCATGGTATTTATTCATTTAAGTTTCTCTCCTCCTTTGCTCTAGAAATAAAAACATAAGTGTGTAATTTTTCTTACTTTAAAAATACAGCAGAAATTAAAAAACAAAGTGAGGCAACTAAAGAAAATGAACTTATTTCTAAAAGTGGTATAGCATAAATTATCTGTGTAATTTCTAGTGATACTGCTCAAAAAAAAAACAAAACCTAGATCTTCCCAAGTGCAACATGATTTTTGCCTCTAGGATGTTAGAGCTGAAAGGGACTTTCATAAGAACATCACAAGCAGCTATTTTTTTTTTGAGCTATCTACTTTTTTTTAAGGTGTGTATATTAGTTCCCTAGAGCCACTGTTCCAAATGACTACAGATTTAGCTGCTTAAAACAACAAATCAATTTTTTTAGTCTTTGGAGGTTAGAACTCCAGTATTAGAACAACTGGATTAAACTCAGAGTCAGAGTATGAACTGTCTTTCCTGCTAATTCTATAGGGACATAGATTTTTTTCTCCCCTTTCCAACTTGCATTCTCCTCTTTCCTTGGCCCATGGTCCAGCATGATTCTGGCCTCTGCTTCTGGCATCAACTCTTTCAGCTTTCTGCTTCCCTCCTATAAGGACACTGATGATTACTTTAGGTCCACTTGAATAATCTAGAATAATCTTTTTACCTCAAAATTATTTAGTAATCACACCCACAAAATCCCTTGCATGTCAGGCAATATATTTCTAGGTTCTAGGGATTAGGACATGTGAACTGTTTTAGTGAGTCATTATTCAGCTGATCACCACTAGGTAACATGAGATAAATTTAAAGTGGTATGATTCCCGAGTTTCCTCAAAAAGGTCATATGAATGGGATCATAAAAATGACATTGCAGATGTTATTTTTATGTAATTAATTAACTTGGGGTCTTTCTCAGCTTTTCAGGGCATATGAAGCACACATGGGAAAATTAGCTAATTATGTGTCAGACTGTGTATAGAGATAAAAAATATAGAAAACATGCATTTTGGAATTTATTATTTCAAATTTTGAATTGCTTCAATTCATCAGTGGCTAATGATTTGGCTACTTATAACTAAGCTCTGGTATGCTTGCATTCTATCATTCGATCAGAATACCTTTTATAATTTATTAATATTTAATACATATCAAAACATAAGGGTAAGCATCAATGGGTATCTTAAAGCTAGTTTATGTTTCTTAAGGCTACATATACTAACAAGTTGCTTGTAAAAATAGAACTATTCTATCACAAAAAATATATTATTATTGGTGGTGGTGGTGTTATAATTGTTATTATTTTGATTTAGGATTATATCATCAATTCACAGATCTTAGTCCTGGCTCTGTTCTCTGGAATCATTCTTAACCATAGATAAGCTAGAGATCAAATTAGAGTCAGTTGCATACCAAAAAAAATGTCTTATTCTCTGCACTATCTTTTCAGTCCCAAAGTAGTGTATTTCATTATATAGTTGTCTGAAAATAAGTACTGATTCTAAGAGATAAACCTATGTTCTATGGAAGAATAGAAAATGGTAAAGGGTGGTGTACATTCTATGACTGAAACTCAATCATGAATAATTTTGTAACCTTGGTGTTACAAAATATGAAATAAAGTAATTATAAAAAGAACAGAAAAAAGTGCAAAATGCAAAAATGCCTAGGAGGGATAAGCTCACACATATTATTATTAAATTTAAACATGTTAAAATTTTGAAATAAAATGTATAGAAATTGAGGGATGTGACTAGTGGCACAGTGCGTGGATCTCAATTATGTGAACCTAGTTTCAGTCCCTGGCACTTCTCCAACAAATTGTATATTTTTGTGCATCAGCCAAACCTGATATACAAGAACGTGATGATAATAGATATTGTCATTTTATGACAACATTTTAAGAAACAAAGAAGTCACTTGTCTAAAATTATAGATAAGAAAGTGGCAGAGACAATTGTCTAGACACCGCTTAACCAAGGTCTCTCCCTTCTTAACCATTCCCACTAATTTACACTCATTTGCTCTTCTTCTGAAAGAGGTATCATAGTTAATTTAAGGATTCTCTAGTTAGAAAAAAATAGAGACTGCAGCAACATTTGTGAACATTGTTCACAAATAAACTTTTTTCATTATCAAGGACTGCATACGTTTTAATATTTTTGGTTAGTAAGCATTATATTTTGGTTCACTTCCAAGAGCATGACTCAGTCTTTGAAATTGGTTCCAACGTAGCTAGAGAGAGTTTTAGAATAGAAATGGAGAAGTCAGATCCAATGATAAGTATACTCTGGAGGGAAAAGTTCATTAAACATGATTTCTTAGTTTCAAGCTGGGGAAATCTTCAGGTTACTCCGGATTCTCTTCTCATGAGGGAGAGGTCAACATCTGGACAATCACCAGACTGTCAGCCAGATGCAAAGGATCTGACTGAAGCAAGTAGTGCTTCATCTATTTATTTATTCTTTATAATCAATGCATACATGAAATTAAACAAGTTTAGTATATAAAGAAGAGTATATAAAGGCTCCATTACTGGCAACTCTTTAGTTCCCAGGAGTGATTGATTCTCGAGTGCAAAGCTAGGAGCAGCCCCGAGAAGCACTGGATGTGCTCCTCAAATAAAACAAAACAAAAACATCCTGATAACTACGTACACACGAATTAAAATCTAATATGAAAGCTGATATATGTGTAAGTGCAGTTCAACATTAATTTGTTTCCAGTAAGACTCAAGGTCTCACTCAGGTTTTCTTCATCATCAGTATCTTCATCATCTGAGTCTACTCTGCTTATTTGATCTACTACTCTGCATCACACAGAGGTACTTAGTTTGATTCATCTGGTCTTGTAATTATATCTATAATGAGTATTAGCAATGTGCCAGCCTTTGTGTCAACTGCCTGACCCCCCAGCAGAAGTCCAAACACTCATTTCCCACCTTCCTGGACCTCAGTCAATATTTAGGGGACTAAATGACTTGGGACATACTTTCTTTACTGAAACTTTTTCTTGATGATCTCTATTCTATTGTACTCTTCTGCAATATGAAAGCTTCCATAAACTTTTGTACCATCCTTGCTACCAAAAAGTGTATTAATTATCAGATTAGAGAATGCTGTAGGGGATTAAAAAATGAGGGCTGCTTAGACTTGGAAACGCCTGGAGAACCTTTGGAGAAGAGCCTTGGATCAAAAGAGAGACAGTTGAATTCCATAAGTCAGAGAGGATGAAGGATTTCAGGGGAATGCTTGCTCATGATTTTCAATAGAGTACGTCCCAGAGAAGAACCACTTAAATCACACCAGTTAATTTTATTTCTAAATTATTATGTTAGGAAATTTTGTCCTTATTAATATAGAATCACCATGGAATCAATATTGGACCAAGTGTTTTCACTCAACCTTTTCTTGGGTGTATGACTTTACTGCTCAGATTGTAACATTTCAGAAAAGTTTCAGAATATAAATCTTCTTCCCATGAAAATAGTGTATGATTGAGAGTCCTCAACAATCTCTCTGGATAACTGTTTCTGTTAGTTACACTCAAAATAACTATGGCATTCATTTGACCAGGTCAATAAGTATGACCCATATTGAGATTAATGTCTCATTCATTAACCCAACAGTTTTTTTTATTTAGTTTTTTGGTTTTGGGCTATACCTGGTAGTACTCAGGGGTTACTCCCATCTCTGCACTCTGGAATCACTCCTGGCACAGGACATCATATGGAATGCCAGGGCTTGAATCTGGATTAGCCTGTGCAAGGCAAACACTTTACCCACTGTAACATCTCTCCAGATCACTGAACAGTAAATATTTGAAATAATGCTACTGGACACGTGAACAGTAATGAGAAATTCCTTGAAATGAGAGGATTGGAACTATCGTTTAGACAATGAAATGAGCAGAGCTCACACGACAGCAAGCATTGTGTTCAAGTAGAGCCTCTAGATTCGTGCTATTTTGATTTCAGTCTCCTCTTCTTTGTCACTCCCTGGTCCCCAGTTTTTCACTTGATAAATGCAGATGAGATTAGCACTGACAAAGCTTTGATCTTTCAGGGGTTACTATAAGCAATGGGTCTAGCCTTTATTTTACAATAAGTGTTGCATGAGAACTGAGAGAAGTATGATCCTATGATCAATATAAACTCTGCAAAATCTAGTGTTATTTAAAACTTGACTCACTGAAGCACCATCAGAGATGACAAGACTCCTTAGAACAACTGAGTTCAAAAGACACTGTTGTTATCTGTGAGTGGAACAAAGTTAGAAAAAGGTCATACCTTGTATCTTTTCTTTCTTCTCTTCCTTATGGCAAGCTACTCTAGAAATGAGAAAAATGATGCTCCGAATGATGGAGAACTGCAATAGGATGTAGGTGGGGGAATTCCAGAGATTCTGGACAGATGAGATCTGGTTTGGCTGTTCTTATGTATTTCTATATTATTATCCATAAAAGCAGTCATTTGAACCAGATTCCTTAACACCAAGCTTTCATTATTGTCCTATATTCAACCTATGAAGCAGCGTTGAGTCCAATGTAGAACTAGAGCATGAGGGCCCAATATCTGAGCCAGTGTTAACTCAAAAAGCTTTCTGAGATGCCCTGTAACTCCTTGCCTGTCCACCCACCCTTCACCCTGCTGGTTTTTTGGCAACCATTAAGAAGTAGTTGGCCAGTGATTAGGGGTGTTGATAGCAAATTATTTTCCTCTCTTTGGTGTGCTCTGGCTCATGGATTTGTTTGGGCAAGTTGTCCCTGTTGTGATCATTATGCACTTAGTTATTTTTTGTTCTAGTGCCCAGAAGCCTGTGGGGCATGGATGCCTAGTAAAAGAATTAATAGCCAATTTAGTCCACCTGAGTTGTTACACAATCAGCTCAATTGTAAAAAGTAGGTTTCTGTTTTCCCCAAACTGGTCATTCCTGGGGATTATCCTGGATAATCATGAGACCATATAACTGATTTGTAGTAAGACTGCCATTGAAACTGAAATCCAAAGGGTCTCATCTTTCTTAGTGGCATTTGCTATTGTATCTGACTAGCTATTGGAAATTGGATGATACAGTATTCTATTTATTTTACTTATCTTATGTACAAAATAACTTTTTTGCTTTTGTTTTTGAGTCATACTTGGCAGTGCTCAGGGTTATTCCTGGCTCTATGCTCAGAAATCGCCCCTGGCAGGCACAGGGACCAATATAGGATGTCAGGATTCAAACCACTGTCCTTCTGCATGCAAGGCAAGTTCCTTACCTCCATGTTATCTCTTCAGCCCTACAAAATAACTTTAATAACATAATCCATGTCCTAAGAAGAGACAATGCATATTCTTTAGAAAATTACTGGTACATCATGGTGTTCCATATTTATTCACTATTATTACTATCAATTTACATTTTAGTTTGGGCCTCACCTGGGTATACTTGATTCTTGCTTTGTACTCAGAGATCACCCCTGGTGTTCCCTGAAGAGACCACATGAAGTGCCAAGGACTAAAATAGAGTCATCTTCTTGCAAGGATGAACACATTGGTAGTAGAAGGGTGAATGTATAGATACTATGTGAGTAGAATTTTAACTTTCTGGTTCTATTACCTTGGGTTCAATTGATTTTGAGGGCAGTTTCTCAATAAAAGTATATTTTACTAAAGGTAACCAAACATTTTTAAGTGTAAGAAAAATGGGTAGGATAATGAAAAGGTCCTAGAGAAAACTACGGAGGGTCATAGGCACTCTCTGGTGATAGGAGTGGTACATTAACACTATATGTCTAAAACATTAGCAGTAAAACTATTGGCAGCCATACTATTATCCAATAAATAAATAATGTCAGGAGTAACCCCTGAATACAGAACTAATGAGCCTTGAGCACCACTGGTTGTGGCTCCAAATCAAATAAACAAAAAAGAAAATATTTTCATTTCTGTTCATGATAATGTTGTTGATATCTGACCAAATATTCCACCAAGAAGTTCCTGACTGAGATTGAGAGTGAGTGTGTGTGTGTTTGTGTGTGTGTGTGTGTGATCAAGTTAGCCCATTAAAACGTCAGAAAACAATGATTTAAGACCCCAATGATTCTCCTCCTTTTCCCCATCTTTTCCTTTCTTTTTATCTTACTTTCCTTCTTCTTCCACTTTCTCTTTCCCTTCTTCTTCTATTTATATTTCTCTCTCCCTTCCTCATCCTCCTCTTTTTCTTCTTTTTTTCCTCATTAGTCTCTCCTGCCTTCTCCTTTACTCGTACCTTCTCCTCCTCCCCTTCTTTCTTCTGCTTCTCTCTTCCTCTTTGCTTCTCTTCCTCCCCTTCTTTCTTTATCTTATTTATCATTTTCTCTTCCTCTTTATAATTCTTCTCCCTCATTTCCTTATCCTGTCTTCCTGTCTTCCTCTTATTTTTCTTCCTCCATTTTTCTTTCTTTTGTGCTGGAAATCAGTCCTGGACTTCACATATACAAGACACGTGCAAGTTCTCTACTATTTTTGACCTACACTCTGAACTTAAGATCCAAACTTTGGAAGAAGAACAAATTGCAACAAAATGAGGTTGGTATGTATGGTTAATTTTTCCCTTAGTACTTTTGATGATATATGAATTATGGCAATGAAGCCAAATAGAAATATATAACCCCATAGGGCTGAGATAGGTTTGATATTGAGTTCTCAAGATGGCCTTGATTATTTAGATGGAGGAAATTATCTCAGTGAAAAAAAATACACAAAGATAACCTGAATATTAAAAAATTACAGTCAAAATATTTGTGCTTTAAAAACACCTGATATGAGGGACAATACTCTTACAAATTATACAAAAATAATACTGAAGCTAAGCTGTCAGTTGTTTAGCAAAGTTTTGATGGTAGATTGTGTCAGATAATCAAGGTTTAAATTTTTATCTCATAAAGAAATAGTCGCTCTAGTAAATGCCTTTAGGTTCATGATGAGATACCTACATGGCTTATACCCACAAGCCAAGTGTCATTTGAAGTTGGCTAGATCTCATTGGATAATATACATCTGCCATTATACTCTTTGAAGAAAGACAACATCATATCTTGTCACTAATTTATTTTAAGAAATATCCAACTTTCATTCAAAGATTACCAACAAACCAAGAAACAAGACTAAATAGAAATCAATAGGAAAGGTGAATAAAAGAAAGAATAGTAGGTAATAATGAATAGATATATACTTTTAAATAATTATAATGAGGAAATATAAAACTATATTGACACCATGACTAGAATATTTGAAAGAATGAAAAAAGTAAAATTAAAATTCTAGAGCTCAGAAATACAATAAAATTAATTATTTCATAAATATAAGTTTTCACAGCATGCAAAATAAAATGAAAAATGTGATTTAAAATATCTAAAAATAGATATTTGAAAATTTCCAATTGAAGTACATGAAAAAGAACAGAAAATACAAAAATGTGAGCAAAATAGTCCTGATAAGAAGGGAAAATACATACTAACATCTCATGAATGAAGAGAGAGATTTGGGTATAAAAAATGTTTCTACCCGGAGAGATAGCACAGCGGTGTTTGCCTTGCAAGCAGCCAATCCAGGACTTAAGGTGGTTGGTTCGAATCCCAGTGTCCCATATGGTACACAGTGCCTGACAGGATCTATTTCTGAACAGACAGCCAGGAGTAACCCCTGAGCACTGCTGCGTGTGGCCCAAAAACCAAAAAAAAAAAAAGTTTCTAAAATGTTTAATAAATAGCTAAAACATTGAGTTCTATATTAAGTGTTATGATGCTCAAATATAATAACCAACTTTTCATTAATAGTACAATCACCACCCCTCACTCATTGTCACTATGTTCCTCAAAAATATTACTGTGAAAGAATTGTAATCCACTTCAGCCACAATAAAAGTTTTTAAAAAAATGTCATCTAAATCCAGGAAATAAATCAATTCTTACATTTATATCACAAAAATATAGTACAATGATCAGAATACTGGCAAGAAGATTTATATAGAAAGTCATACTCTGCTATATTAGTTTCAGAGGTCTCTCATTACCAAGTATTGCACAGTAAATAAGTTAGGGTGAGTGCTTCTTTTTCTCAAAACCTCCTGTAAGAATAAATACCAATGCCTTCTTCAATGCCTCTTATGGCATTGAAATATGGAAGTTTAATATGTGTACAAAGGAGGACTTATTTGCAGAAAGTGTCTTATGTTTAAATTTCCTTATGTAGTACCCAACAAAATGTTGTTTATGGAGACACAAAGGTCTAGATTTAAAACATGAATTGGAAAAAGCCACCCAAAGAATTCATTTAGTCGTCATTAAAGAAAAAAAAAGCCCTACTACTCAATAGCCTTCATTTTCTTTTAAAAATGACTATGTTTTTCCAAACCTATCTTGGGAGACTGTGCATCTTCCAATATGTGGAGATTGAGAATTTTGTACATGTTTTTAATATTATGTCAATTTTATAGTTCTAAAATAAACAAGTGGCTTTATATTTAGAATCTATATGAAGATGAAACCATTGCTTAATTTTTCATTTCCTCATAGTCTTTAGTTTTAAAATTTTATTTCCTTTATATCCTTGCTATTAAAAATGTTTAGGCATGTTTTGTAGAGAAGATGCTTAGCAACTGTTGAACACGCTGTATGATCAAAAAGGCCAGCTGGAAGAATGTGTGCAGGGGTGAAACATGAGACATTTATGAGTGGTCCAGCTCTGGACCAAACCAGAGTCTGTTGTTGTCAGACATAGATATGAAGTTTGGGTTTGGAGACATGAAGAATATTATGGAAAGAGTGAGAGATGAGGCTGCTAAAGGAAAGATGGAGGCAATGTGTAATAAAGAGTTTGAATCATTGAAGAGGCACCCCTAAAAGCAACCATTTTTGCTATGTCAGATACTGATCTGGTTTGCAACTGATAGTTATCTACAAGGTTGTGTGCTATACATTCTGTTTTTTTCATGTATTTGAATGATTTTTATCAGGTGAGAGTTTATAATGTCAATGTTGAGAACTATAAAGCCACTTTTATAGGTTACCCCCAATAACTTAAATACTCTTGAATTTTTCACAAAGAAAACGGAATTATTCTCACATAAGTTGTGCATGTTTAGTAAATCTTTGACCAAACTTAAATGCTACAGATGATGGTTGTTATTGTAACTGTAGACAGCACAGCTGGAGCTTGAAGACTGACATTAAGTTCAGCAGAATATTATTTTTGTCTTTTATAGTTCTTGGATAAAGGGCAAGATATTTCGAGGAATATCCTATTTGCACTTCAGCTGTGAGATAAATGTTATATTTTTTGGCACCAGTGCCTACTGCTAAGATTCAGAAAGTAATAGATAAATTTAGTGGCGAATGAAATACTAAATTGGAATTCAGTGAATCTCTGGATTATTGCAAACTCAGGGGATACACAGGAGTCCAATAAATAAGTGAAATAAAGAACATTTGGCAAAAGAGTGAGGAACTAGCTTGACAGGGAGATTCCTGTTCTCAATTACTTGAGGAAGGAAGAGAGTGAGGGAGAGGAGCCAACAAATATGAGACAAGGTAGATAAATGTGAGAAAAATTTGGTGGAATAATAGCAATGCTTTTGCTAGCAATGTGAATGGATAGCGTGTTACTTGATTATTTCATGCCTGTGATTGAAAGCTTTATAAACAAACACTTCGCTTGTATATACAACTGAGAAGGCTAATTTTAAAGCTTAGATAAGTTTTAAAATGGCAGCATATGTAGACCCAAAAGGCACTCTGTCAGAATCTTAGAAGAGCAATTGTTTGCCTCAAGTCATATATCTGAAGAAAATGTAAAGACCATCCTGCTCCTCCAATTTTCTTTCCTTTCCTCATATAGGTGGATTAAATGTTTTCCTTTCATTTTTGGTGAAATAAGATTTACTTAAAGAGAGAGAGTAGGGGATAAACATAGGGGGTGATAGAAAGCTGATAAACTAGGATTCAATAAGGAAGAGTGAAAGAGATGATTTTGAATAATTGAGGAGAAGTCATGAATGTGAGGATTACCCCACAGGAATAGTCTGGATGTCATCATTGGAAGGTATTTATGGGTTACCTAAAGTTACTGATTCAATATCTAGAAAAATATTTTCTTCCTGCTGTCACTAAATTTATGATTTTTCCTTCTGAAATTAGTGACTATCACTCATAATATAATTGGGTAAAAATAAATAAGCAACACATTATCATATATAGAGAACTTGTCCTGAATGCTGAAAGGAATACACTGCATGCTCTTGACCTCAAGATCTTAGAAAGAATGCAAAATAGAAAACATACCTGATATGGGTGGTAGGTGTTATTTATTTATATACTAATACCAACATGGCGCCAGGGCCTGAGGTTAAAAATAAGATGAATCTCTTTTCAAGCTTTGTAGAATCTTCAGGAGAATACATTTCAGAACCTAGAAATTCAAAGGAATGAAGGCTCAATCAAATTTGGACCTTGAGTCTGGACACACTTTGGGTTCATTGCCTGTTCTGCTATTAGGTAAGTTGGCTAAGAAATTTACCTTCTCTTGGTTCATTTATCTCAACTATCCAGACTGGGTATGTTGGAAAATTCTAGATAGTCCTATCAATTGCTTGCAAAATTTTGGCACCAAGTGGACCCTCACAAAATGGTAGTTGTGAGTATAACTGAAGTAAATATTTCAACATTGCTATGAAAACACTCCAGAAAGATTGTGGAAGTCTCTTAAGCAGTGTGGAGAACCCTGCTGCTATCTAATCTGACAGGTTGGATGTGAAGGGACGAGATGGCAGGATGTTTGGGCTTCTGCAATATCCCAAGGTCATTCTTCTCACTTGATGATTGTAAAAATTTTTTAACCTTTAGAAACCTTTGTTTCTAATGAAAGGGATAAACTTGACCAGATATACTTTCAGATTATGAGGCTCTATTTTGAGTTCTATGGTAACAAAACTACCTGGTAAATAGCACTGGATGCAATTAAAAAGAAAGACATTCTGTGTGGCTCTGATGGTTCCCTCAACAAAAGGCACATATATCAGTCTCTCCCAAGATGTTATGAGCACCACTGAAGAAATGAAAAGAAAAAGTTAAAAAATCCAATTCTACCAAATTTCATTAGTAATAAACTCAAGTTCCATTAGTATTAATAGAATCAATAAAAATTAACCTGTGAAGACAGAGTTTGATGAGTTTCCACCTTTTCTGCTTTGGGAAGAAAGGGGTTCGTAGATCTTCTGTTCCACTTTAAAGGTGATATTTAGGAAGCTGCTATATAGTAAAAAGGATACCTAGGATGTGAGACTCTAGAAAAGAATTGTTACTTCATGCCCTACAATTTAGAACATTTTTAAAAAATATATGTAACTTGAATTCTCCTTAAGTATGGATAAAAGGTAATCTAGAATTCTTTTGGCAAAGGTCTTATTGCCTCGATCCCATTTTTGAAAGTGGTGGCACCAGAATCAAATTCGGGGCTTCACACATGCAAACATGAATTCTATAGTTGAGCTACATCACTGACTGTGCTGCTATGTTCATATAGTCTCCAGGAATTCGTGTCTTGGAATTCAAGCTTTTTTCTAATTTCTTTCCCTTGTGTGTAAGTTCTGTATTGAGTTATTTACTTGCTTTTACCATTTCTGAGATTAGGGTTTAGCTTTTACTTGTTATTTTTTCTTTTCTTTTGCATGCTTTCTCTCTTTAGCTCCATTAATGTTCTTGTTGCAAATTTCAAAACAAACAAACAAAAAAACCCAAAAAGCAACAACCCCCAACCCCATTATGTGGGATTTCCACATAGTGAAGAACTGAAGGAAGTTTTGGACAATGGTCAGTGAGAAAAAGGCTTTTGGCCCCACCCCCAAAATTATTAATCTTTCATATAATTTCCAGTCTGACCAACACTCTGATTACAGCCTTGTGAGAACCCCTTACCCAAGTCCTTAGCTCCTTGCTAAGACCTCCCTTTATTTTTCACAAAGAAATAATAAGATGAGTGCTGATTTTAATTACTAAGTGTTGAGGTAATTTGTTACACAGCAAGAGAGAAGGAAGGTCAAACACTGGGTAAGTGTTAGAACTGATCACAGGATATCTTATTCCTAATTCTTATTTAACAATGTCCTTCCTAAAATATGCATAACACATTAGTCAAATGAAATGCTATGTGTGAGAAGGGTTCTTTGGTCAAAAAGTGTT
>PVKC010018520.1:0-19603 GCA_004027635.1 Crocidura indochinensis
AGTGCTTTTAAAACTGTAATGAGGGAGCTGGGAGGTGGCGCAGGAGGTAAGGTGCCTGCTGCCTTGCCTAGGATGGACCACGGTTCGATCCCCCGGTTCCCATATGGTCCCCCGTGCCTGCCAGGAGCGACTTCTGAGCGCATAGCCAGGAGTAACCCCTGAGCGTCACTGGGTGTGGCCCCCCCCCAAAAAAAAAACTGTAATGAGACAATTATTTAAAAAAAAAAGGGCAAAAAATACAACTGCTCAGCCACTTGCAAAAAAGCGAACTCAGATCTCTATCTAACACAGTGCACAAAGATCAAATGAAAATGGATTAAAGAAATTTTCAGACACAAAAGAGAAAAGAGCTGGAAGTTCCAGCTCACCTCATGAAGCTCACCACAAAGAGTGATGAGTTTAGTTAGAGAAATAACTACATTTTGAACTGTCCTAATAATGACAATGTATGAGGGAAATAGAAAGCCTGTCTAGAGTACAGGCGGGGGGTGGGTGGGGAGGAGGGAGATTTGGGACAATGGTGATGGGAACGTTGCACTGGTGATGGGTAGTGTTCTTTACATGACTGAAACCCAAACACAATTATGTATGTAATCAAGGTGTTTAAATAAAATATATAAAAAATGAAAATGGATTAAAGACCTTGATATCAGACTTGGAACCATAAGGTATATTGAACAACATGTAGGTAGAACACTCCATGACATTGTGACTTCAAGGAGGAAACAGCACTCTCCAAACAAGTGGAAGCAGAGATAAACAGATGGGACTATATTAAGCTGAGAAGCTTCTGAACCTCAGAGGGATTGGTGCTTAGGATACAAAAGCCACCCACAGAATGAGAGAAACTATTCACCCAAAACCCATCAGATAAGGGGCTAATATCTAAGATATAAGGCACTGACAGAACTTAACAAGAAAAAATATCTAACCCCATCAAAAAATGGTGAGAAGAAATGAACAATTTCTCATAGAAGAAATACAAATGACCAAAAGACACATAACAAATGCCCCACACATCACTATTAGGGAGATGCAAATCAAAACAACAATGAGGTACCACTTCAGGCCACAGAGACTGGCACACATCACAAAGAACAAGAACAATCAGTGCTGGCAGGGATGTGGGGAGAAAGGAACTCTCATTCACTGCTGGTAGGAATGCCATCTAGTCCAGTCTTTATGAAAAACAATAAGGAGATTCCTCAAAAAAAAAAACTGGAAGCTGAGCTCCCATATGATCCAGCTATATCACTCCTAGGGATATACCCTAGGAACACAAAAACATAATACAAAAATCCTTTCCTCACACCTATCATCATTGTAGTGCTATTTACAATAGCTAGACTCTGGAAGCAACCAAGATGCCCTCCAGCAGATGAATGACTATAGAAACTGTGGTACATATACACAATAGAATATTATGTAGCCACCAGAAGAGAAGAAGTCATGAAATTTTCCTCTACATGGATGTACATGGAAACTATTATGTTAAGTAAAATAAGTCAGAGGGAGAGAGAGAGACAGAATAGTCTCACTTATCTATGGGTTTTAAGAAAAGTAAAAGACATTATTGTAATAATAGAGGTGAGGGCCAGAAGGACCAGCTCATGAGTGGTGAGTGCAGTTAGAGAAATAAATACACTAACAACTACCATGACAATGTTAATGAGTGAGATAAGTAGAATGCCTGTCTCGAATACTGGCAGGGGGTGTGGGAAGAGAAAGATGGGTGGCATTGGTGGTTGGGAATTGGCATTGGCATTGGGAATGTTGCATTGGTGAGGGGGAGTTCTTTTTTTCTTTTGGTTTTTGGGTCACACCTGGCAGTGCTCAGGGGTCACTCCTGACTCCATGCTCAGAAATTACTCCTGGCAGGCTCGGGGGACCATATGGGACACCGGGATTCGAACCCATGACCTTTTGATGCTATCTCCTGGGCCAGGGAGTTCATTTTATAACTGAAACCCAACTACAATCATGTTTGTAATTACAGTGCTTAAATAAAGATATTTTGTAAAAAAAAAAAACCAACGTTAAAATTAAAATGGAAAATAATAACAATAATGTAGAACCAAAAAGGGGCAAAAATCTCTATTTAAATGGATCAAGTAAAGGCAATTCATAAAACATACAGAAATGTGTTAGAAAATTATGGAAGAATGCTAATCCTGGGGCCGGGCGGTGGCGCTGGAGGTAAGGTGCCTGCCTTGCCTGCACTAGCCTAGGATGGACCGTGGTTCGATCCCCCGGTTCCCATATGGTCCCCCAAGTCAGGAGCGACTTCTGAGCTCATAGCCAGGAGTAACCCCTGAGCGTCACCGGGTGTGGCCCAAAAACCAAAAAAAAAAAAAAAGAAAAAAATAGAATGCTAATCCTCTCTGGCAATTCAAAAATGCAAATCAAAGTTAAGTTCCACTTCTATTCACTAGTTAACAAATATTTTACAAGAATGGCCCCAATGACCACTGAAGGCAAAGAACAGTCACTAAATTCCTTGCTAGAGAGAGGAAACCTGATGGTTTAGATGTCCTTAACATACCCCAAATACCTTCCAGACTGGATCTCATCGGTAGTTAGAACCCTGTAAAGTGTATAAGACTCTTTCTTCTGTTTCCACATCTTTGATGGTTGTTATCATATAATCATTTGAATTTGCCATATACACACATTGTTAGGGATTAGAGGGCCCAGAGAGATGAGCCTCACTTCACGCAGTCACTAGCAGAAAACCGGTAAATGATCAGCTGGAACAGGATGCATGCCTCTGCCCTGGGCCCTAATCCATCTGCTACCAGCAAGATTCACAGATATTTGGTGAGTGGGTGTTTAATTTAATACATCATTAAAACGTTGAAAAAGCCTTGGTAAATGGAAGATTACTCTGTGCGTTGGCACATAACACAGACTGCTGGAGAACTGAAGCTGCCAATGTTGCTGTTCAGTAAAAGGTTTTTAATATAACAAATCTGGGATTCCTTTTCCCTATGTGTAAGTAAGGGGTAATAACACATGCCCCTTGGAGAGGGCAGTTGTCGGGACTGTATTATTCACTGATGTCTCTCCAGTGTTTGGCACAGTAAGCAATAGATAAATAATAGCTATTATGATGATCTTCCATTTATCCTTTTGGAAAATCCTTTTTGAACCCCGTAGTAAGCTAAAATTAAATTGTGCCTTAAATGTAATGTAATTCATTGGCTCATCATAGCATATCTTTCTTTAGCTTGCATCAGAATATAGTCCTTGAACATTTCACTTGCTTACACAAAAGCACAAATGTCAACATTAGGATTAGCTAACCTTATCCTCCCTGCCTCTAATTCCCATGAAAAATCAAGAATGGCTTTACTTCTCCACTTGTCTTATTATTACAAACTTCTTGTACAGAGAAGAACAGTTTCCAAGGATTGAGGAACAGGTAGGCTCTGAAGTCATCTTTTATTCCATTTATTTAATACACTGTCAAATAAAATCTAAGAGGATAATATGGAATTGTTCAACGTTATACACAGATGCCACACAAAGATCAAACATGAGGTCTCCAGGCTGCCAGGCCAGTAATGTGTTCACTCACCCCATCCCACTCTTTTTCTGAGAGATTCAAAAAGCCAGAGAAGAGTCAGAGCTATAGTAGAGCAGGAAGGGCAATTGCTTGCCTTGTATATAGTAGACTCAGGTTCAATCCCTGGCACTCTGCAGAATCCTCTGAGCCTGCCAGGAGTGATCTCTCAATAGAATCAGAGTAAGCCTTGAGTACCACTAGATGTGGCCTTAAAAAATACCCCAAAAAGCACAAAACACCACCAGGCCTTGTAAAGAGGTTGCAGTAGATTTACTTTTTGTTCATTTCATTATTATCCCTAACTCATGATCTGTTTATAATTAAATGTAAGAACATTCTTGTTAACCATTTGTTTGAGAATATGGTATATTTAACTCTTTAATAAGAACCTTTACTAGCTATTCTGAGCTTATGAATATTTTTTAAAATGAAGATACTAACCATGGGCTTAAAAGTTTTCTGAAAAGCTTCAACATTATTTTCCTCCTCATCTTATTTTCCAAAACCTTTTATAGAATCTGACATAACATACTCAGCCTCAGCCATAAAAGCAGACTAATTAAGCAGCCTCTGAGACCTACTGCTAGAACACATCTTTCAGTGTGGATAGAATCGTTAGCCAGTGATAAGAGATACGTGACAATGTAAAAGAGCCATCATTTTGGAGTCTCAAATGATCTCTAAAGTGGTTCAAATATAATGTCCATTTACAAAAAAAAAAAAAAAACCTAGGTTGCAATGTAAAATATTTTTGTGCTCTAAAAAAAATCAAGAAAAATAGACATGTAGAAGACTCAAATAGTGGTGTTATCATACAAAGACTTCAAAGATAACCATGATTTAAATGTTTAAAAGATAAGACTCAGGGGCCCAGGAGATAGCATGGAGGTAAGGCATTTGCCTTTCATGCAAAAGATCATCGGTTTGAATCCCGGTGCCCCATATGGTCCCCTGTGCCTGCCAGGAGCAATTTCTGAGCATGGAGCCAGGAGTAACCCCTGAGCACTGCCGGGTGTGACCCAAAAACCAAAAAAAAAAAAAAAAGAGAAGACTCAACTCTGGGGAAAGAATTAGGAACTATAAGATAGAATCCAACACGGAAGCAGAAAATAACCCAAAAAGCTAATGTGCACACTTTGCCTATGAGAGGTCCCAGCACCACAGACCAGGATTGATCACACACCCAGGCTAGCCCTGAATTCTGCTGCCCATTGTTGCAAAACAAAGCAAAACAAAAAATACAACAAAGACAAAAAAAACTCCACAAATCTCTAAGGACACAGCTTAGCAGCTATATTGTATGATTCATGAGATCATGAGATTCAATCAGCATAGTCCCCCTCACTTAAATAAAACCAAATTTAATATATTTAACATATTATTAAATAGTAACTAAATATATTTAGTGAAATATGGGGCTGAAGTGATAGTATAGTGGGGAGGACATTTGCCTTTCATTTGGTTGACCTTGATTCAATCCCTAACATCTCATATAGTCCCTCAAGCACCACCAGAATGACCTCTGAGTGCAGAGCAAGGAGCAACCCCTGAGTACCACTGGGTGTGGCTTCCAAACAAAAAAATTAAATGCAAAGTTTAGTACTGAAAAATATGTATTTATATAGTGTTATAGTAATAAAAAGTCACTAAATAGATGAATTTATAAGGATATTTGGGCATAGTGAATAATTGGGGAACTGAAATCTATGTCAGGAGAACCAGACAGGGAGAAACAGGGAGACAAAGGAAGAAAACTACAAGGAATGCAAAAAATATTGGACCTAGAGAAAATATGTCCATCTTTATAGGATTATCAAGAAAGAACTCAGTTTGGAGAGACTGTAAGAGCTTAGATATTTTTTATTTTGCATGGCTAGCACCACATATAGTTCCCTAAAGACAGAACTAGAAATAGCCCCTGCATGTAACTGGATGTGGCCCAAACCCAATTCCCTCCAAAAAAATAAGATCTAACTGAGTGAAACAGTATTTGAAGAGAAAATGAAACATTTTCAATGGAAATGAAACAAATCAATTCAAAACACACTATAAACTCTAAGCAGAAAATATATGAAAAGAAAACTTTATATTTACATTATAAAACAACTGTTGAAAGCAAAACACAATTGAACAATACTTTAAAATAGCCAAGGAAGCACTTGTTTAAGGAATCAATAACAGTATGACTGTAATCTAACTTTCCAACAGGAGATGAAGCACAAAGGAAATTTTTTCTCTTCAAAATGCTGGACAGAATTATATGCCAATCTAGAATTCTGTTTCTAGTAAAACCACACTTCAAAATAATAATACAACTTTTCAGAGAAACAAAAGCAGACAATTTATAACCAGGAGACTGGCACCAAAAATAAAAGTATCAATAGGAAATCCTTACTTAGAAGGCAATGATCTCAGTTGGAGAAAATAATGGATATCTCTAAAGGAGTTAAATATGTTAGTAAATATAAGTGAATATTGAATGCAGAGAGCAGTAGTGATATCTCACTGAATTTGAGAAAATATAGAAAATTGGGGGGTAAAAGCATATGTCACTTATTTAGGCCATGGGTTCAATGTAACCCACCCTCCAAAATATGCAATTTAATATTCATAGCAACAAAAATATAGTTTTGTTGTAAAAATTTATATTTTAACTATTCCGAGGTCTCCTATTGTCCAATAAAGAAGTAGAAGTATTAATATTAGATTAACAGGAACCATTTAATAAGTTCTATTAATTATGAAACTAATTATAAACAACATACAATTAGTAAACTATTGGTAAGATGAAAAAAATGTTTAAATTAGTAATTAGTAGAAAACAAGAAGAAAATTACAGAAAGTAAGCCAAGTGTGGGTAACAGCAAACTGTTGGCAGAATGCAATGAGAAAGGAACTCTCATCCACTACTGGTGAAAATGCTGTCTGGTCCAACCCCTATAGAAAACAATATGGAGAGTTCTCAGTAAATTCAAAATTGAGCTGCCATACGACCCAACAATCTCTCTTTTGGGTATCTATCCCCAGAACAGAAAAACATTCATCCAAAAGAATTTTTGCAATAATTCTCAGAGACAAAAGAGATAAGGGCTGGAAGGTGCAGCTCATGACATGAAGCTCACCACAAAGAATGATGAGTGCAGTAGAGAAATAACTACATTGAGAACTATCCTAACAATGTAAATGAATGTGAAGGAAGTAAAAAGTCTGTCTTGAGTACAGGTGTGGTGGGGTGGAGAGGAGGGAGATTTGGGGCATTGGGGGTGGGAATGTTGCACTGGTAGAGGGGGTTGTTCTTTACATGACTAAAATCATACAACTATAATCATATTTATAATCAAGGTGTTTAAATAAAGATAATTTTTAAAAAAGAATGTATGCACACCACTATTCATTGCAGCACTCAGGACAATAGCTAAGAGTTGGAATGAACCTAAATATCCAACAATGTATGAGTGGATCATAAAGATGCAATACATGTATACAATGGAATACTACGTAGCTGTAAGGAATGATGTAGTCATGCAATTTGAAGCAACATGGATGAAACTGAAATATATTACGTTAAGTGAAGTAAGCAAGAAGAAGGATATATACAGAATGATATATATGTGGTTTTTAGAATAACTCCAAGAAAAAAAATGCAATGGTCTAAATAGGAGTTGGCCCCTTGGCCCCAGAGTAAAATGAAAAAAAGGAAATAAACTGAGTGGAAGAGGAGAAACACAAATATGAAAGGATGGGGGCCAAGGATCAAGCAGTCTCAAGTCCGTTGGTGGTGTTGGAAAACAAAAGGGACAGAACTAAATATCCAAGCCAAAGTTAACAACAATATAATTGTAATCAAAAGACCCAAACTCTAACAATCTAAACTGTAATTAAATCTGTTATTCTGGCAGGCTTGGGGCAAAAGGTGGTGGTTTGGATACACTCTGGGAGCATTAGGAAGGGAGTTCAACATTTGTGGTAGGATTGGTCCTAATTCACTATATGTCTGAGATCCAAATTGAATAACCTTGTAAATCACAATTGTTTCAATAAAAATATTTAAAAAACTAGCATACTGCACTTATACAATAGCTAAGACATAGAATCAACATACAGAATCAACATATAGAATCAATAGTTATCCAACAGCAGAGAATGGCTTATTAAGGTGGTATGAAATATAAGAAAATACTTATCAGCAGCAAGGAACAATGAAATCATGCAATTTTCTGCAACCTGG
The DNA here is from genome assembly GCA_004027635.1 of Crocidura indochinensis. Classification (NCBI taxonomy): domain Eukaryota; kingdom Metazoa; phylum Chordata; class Mammalia; order Eulipotyphla; family Soricidae; genus Crocidura; species Crocidura indochinensis. Next base: position 7,794 of record PVKC010018520.1, read on the forward strand.
TTGGAACTGGAAAATATGTTGAGTGAAGTTAGTCAGAAGAAGAAATACAAACACAGAATGATCTCACTTATCTGTGGTATATAGAATAGCTGGGTGGGAAAATGTAATGTAGTAAAGGGAGGGGATACCTAGATCACCCTTGAACTCAGAGCTTAGGATGGAGGGCAGAAAAGAAAAGAAATCAGGCAGGAAGGAAGAGGCATAAAGGGGTTGGAACTTCGGATTTATTAGTGATAAGGGAGAGTGGTATAGCTATAAATCCAAAGCACAAACTCAACATTGAAGACATGAGATCTAAGCTGCAACCATTAAACTTTGTAATGTGCTTGTCAAGGTGGCAGGCAGGGGGTGAGGGTGGGGTGATTGAGTAAAGGAGCACTGGTGATGGGAGTCGACATGGTGATAGAAATGGTGTTTAAATATTAAATGCCTAAAATTCATAAGCAATAGCATTGTAAATCACAGTTCTTTAAGTCATTTTAATAAATAAAAATTAAAGATTAAAAATTAGCATTGCTTGCAAATGACACTAATTTTATTTTATATAAATGAACAAGTTTTCTCTTCAAGGAAGAGCAAAGTCCTAAATCACACACTTTATAAGTATAAATATAAAATATTTATATAAAGTATAACTATAAAAATATCTAACTCTGTATTTCTATAACTCCAGGTATAAAAATCTCCAGGCAAAAAATATAACCCAGAGCTCTGGAGAATGAACAAAGGCAGGGAGATCTGGGAAAGGAACATCACCTTGGAGAAAGATTTGGAAACCTGTTGGTTTTTTCCAGCTATACTGTCATGCACAATCAATCTCAGGACAGCCCAGGAGTCAAACTCTGCTAGAGATCTCTCTATAAATCTTGCCAAAGGAATCCACAGATAGATCCTGAGGTAATGCAATTAGACAGTGTTTCTGCCAGAACCACTGGCTAACCCTGAGACATATAAATACAAGGCAAATTTCAAAGAGTCTAGCTGAAGCTAAAGAAAACAAACGTTTTCAGTCTATATTAAAAAATGGGAGGGGATGCCCAATCAGTGCTCAAAGGCACAGGGTCCACTCCTGGCAACACTCACTCAACAGGGCCAGTGGATGCATTGTTGCTTATGCCCAGCAGTCCTGGGGACCACAGTGGTGAGGGCCTCTATGGTGACCATACCTGGTTATGCTCAGAAGAACACCTGGTGTCAGGGAAAGAAGCTAGGTTGGATATACACTAGGCATGCACACTAATTGCTGTAGTATCTCCCAAACCAAGCCTCAAGTTTTAGTTTTTAAGTTAATATCCATCTCAAGTGACTGTCATTACTTTTTAAATCAACATTTTTCAACCACTGTGCTGTGGCACAATAGTGTGCTGTGAGATACTGTCTGGTGTGCCGTGAGAAAATTCCAATTTCATCCATAACATGCGGCTTTGGCTCACAAATAGGCCAATCATTAGATTATTTTATAAGTTAATTATAAAATACTTTCTTTGTGTTTATTTGATTTCTAGTCAAGAGAATTACTTTATATATAATCAATATAGGCACAGAGTTACAATTTTTTAACATTTTCTAATGGTGGTGTGCCTGGTGATTTTTTTTTTCATGAAAAGAATGTGCCTTTGCACAAAAAGATTGAAAAACACTGCTTTAAATCAAAGTTAAATTCCTCCTAAAATAAACCAAAATTCAAACCAGAACAATAACCCAGCAGGTAGTCGGGCACTTGCCTTGCACATGGTGGACCCTAATTCTATCTCTGGCATATCATGTGCAACCCTGAGTGTTATCAGTATTGATACCTGAGAACAGGGCTGGAAGTAAGCACTGAGTATCTCCATGTGTGGCCCCCAAACCAATAAATAAATAAATTATTAAATTAAATAAATCAAATATCAATATTCTTCAGGAGACTATAATAGTATCCAGAGCATCCTCAGCATATCATTCACAATGGGCTGTGATCCAGTCCCAAATCATTCCACATAAGAAAAACAGGAGCCAGAGAATCAGTGGGTAATGCTCATGCCTTATAGTCTGCCAGCCAGGTTTGTTACCTGTTCTACAGAAGATTCATAATATGATCACTCCAGAGCATCTTTTTTTATGGTTTAACAAGTCAAAATGGAGGTTAGAGTGGTGATTCAGCAGTTAGTGTCTGCATTGAACTGGCTGACCCGTGTTTGATTCCTAGTATTCTGGACTTGCCAGTGATCTAGGAACAGAGAGCCAAGGGTAAGCCCTGAGCACATCTGAGTGTGACCCCCAAAAACAAATTACAAAAACAAGTCAAATTGTAAGACTAATGAATGAGAGACATCTGGAAGTATTGGTTCTTAGAAGCTAATTTTGAAATGAGCCAAAAACCCTGAGGCCACACCAAAGATAGTAGTACATGGGTGGATGTGTTCCACATTCTTTGTCATTAGGGAACTGCAAATAAAAGCAACAATACACACACATCCATCAGGGGATCACAAATATCAAACATGAACAATAATGGCAAAGATGCAGAACATCATGAACTCATGTTTGCTGCTGGTGGGGATACAAATGAGTACAGTGCTTTGGTGATTTCTTATGATACTAGATATACTTTCTCGATACTTCGCAACAACCATGAGACTTTCTGAAAACCTATGTCATGCATATACCCAGATTTTTACAGTAATTCATATACCCCAGAATACTCAATTCAAATCCCCCAGAAGTCAATGTATGAATTGATAAAGTGTGGTGTGTATATATAGCATTAAAAATGAACAAGCTCTCACGAGGAAATCTCAAAAGACAATGGGGAAGGCTATACTATCATCATAGGTATATACCTATATAACACTACCTCTTAAACTGTTTCTCCCCAAATATAATCTTGTGTATCACTTTTTCCCTCTTTCTTTGTTTTTTTTTCTTTTTCTCCCCTTGTTCATTTTTCCTTTTTTTTCCGTTTTTGTTTTTGTTTTGTTTTGTTCTACTTTTTGTTTTTTTGATTTGATTTGTTTTGTGCTTCTTTTAGGGTCACAGCTGGCGGCACTCGGAGTGTGCTCCTGGTTCTGTGCTCGTAAGTTGCCCCTGGTGGGCATGGGGAACCATGTGGGATGCCAGGATGTGTTCTGCAGGAAGGACAGGTGCCTTACCTCCATGCTATCCCTCCCGGCCCCACTTTAATCCTTTAATTATGTCTTTTATTTAATTCTTTTTTTTTAAGAAACTCTTTTTTCCTTTTAAGAAACTTTTTTCTTTAGATATGTCTGAGCATATATATTTTTAGTTTTTGTCATGGGTCTGTTTTCTTCTCTCTTCACCCCCAAATCCTCCAGCAATATAATGTAGCACCAATTATTCCTGCAAAGGCATATTAAAAATAGGGGAAATTTTACCTGTAAAAGCAAGCTCTTATCTACTAGGGATAAGAACTCATACTTTTTTACAACACAGGGACATCTCCCACCCTAAATGTATGTCATGGGGAACCAACCTAGACTCCAGGGAAATAGGCACCGACAGTCCAGCCTTGACTCCTGGATCCTAGACACAGAAATGACAGAGTTCTCCACAACAGCTCCAGGAACCAAGTCCCCTCCAGGGCATTCATAATACTGCTCTGACACCAACACACACCAGTTCTAAATTGATAACCTGACAACAAGGAAATGGGAACAACTAGATCTAAGAGCAAATTATCCTTCCTCACCAGCCAACAATAAGACAAAATCAGAAGACATGTCACCCTTTGTGCAAAAACCAAGATTGCTATATACAGATAACTGGTTGTTACAACCAGGACTAGACAGAATGCATTATGGGACCATCAACAACAACAACAACAACAACAAAAAGCTCTACCTAGCTTTTGGTCTACAATCTGTTCAACAAACAAGATATCCAATTCCAGAGGTCTGACTGAGATAACCACAAGTGAACAGGTCTTCCAGAAGCATAATGAAAGACTCTATCTATCCCAGGCTCCATCCTAGGAGCAACATAATGACCAAGAACACCAAATACAGAAGATGAATTAAAATGACACTGAAGAAGCAGAACTGCTAGAACCACAAAGAAAGCCTTCATCACAAGCTCCATTCCTTGAGCTGCACAGTCACCAAGATCTCTAGATACAGAGGACTGATTTTAACATCCATGACAAAGCAGAAGTCTTCCATACCACGAAAGCACCGAGGGGAGAGGTAAATGACCATGCAAGGAGTCTATAGTTAATCCCATGACAGTGTACTTCAGGGATGGAGAAACCCTGTATCTCCTAGGTCAAGGGAATTCCCTCTATGATATCCCCGATAATTACTGTGCCTGTGCAGGTGGGAAAAGAAAAAAAGCACAAAATAATCATTTTTCCACATATATACTGATTGATTGATTATTTTTTGACATCTTTATTTTGGTATAGATATTGAAGTTGATGTCTCCTTTTCTATTTTTATATTATTTTATCTTATCTTTTTCCTTCTTTTTGTACTCCGGCATGATTTGAATTCAGATTTCAGAACCAAGACTATTGTGTGGTGCTTCTCTTTATTGCTGTAGGGCTCACTGGATATTTAATTTGACATTTATTTTTGTATTTTTTGGTGTTTCAATTACCTTTTTCATGTCCTCTCTCAAACTGAGGCAGATAGCCACTAGAAGGACTCTACCCATTTTCAGCATATTTTTAATTAATTAATTAAAAATTTTTTGTTTAATCTTTACCCCATTCTATTGCCTTTCTTTCCCTCAAACAAAACCACATAACTTGATTTATCTAGGTCAACCTCTCAAAAAGAGGGAGAAACAAAGGAGGGCACCAGGACCAAACAGATGTATGATCACTGATAGTAAGCTAGACAAAGAGAGGACCATCTACTCTGGCAGCCTGGGGGGTGATTGTGGAGGATATGGGTTGCAGAAAGGGAATAGGGAAGGGGGAAAGACAAATTTGGTGGTGGGCATTCCCCTGATTTAATGTTAATATGTACCTAAAATACTAATGTGAAAGATATGTAAGCCACCATGATCAAAATAAAAATTAAAAAAAAATGAACAAGCTCTTAAGCCAAAGAAAGTCATGGAGGGAGGAAGCTTACATGCAAATTACTATGCAAGGGAAGTCCACCTGAAAAGACTGCAGACTGAATTCCAATTTCCTGACATTCTAGAAAAGGCAAGATCATGGAAGCTGAAGAATGGATAGAAGCTGGTGGAAAGATGAGCTAAGTAGGTGGCACATGGGACATTTTTACAGACTATAAAAGGCTATTCTGTATAATATCTTAATATGTCTATATACATTATACCTTTGTCCAAATCCAAGGACTATGCACAACTATAAGCAAACCCCCACATAAACCAAGAACTCCTGCTGATTATGAAGTGCGAGTTTATATTCCTCAATCATAACAAATAGGTCCCTCAGGTTGATAATGGGGGAAGCTATGCACACTTAGGGACAGGGTAGATGGGAAATCTCTGTATTTTCTGTCAAATTTTGCAATGAAACTAAAAACTGCTCTAAAAATCATAAAATCTACTAAAAAGAAGCAACCAGAACAGTGCTTACTTCTGTAGTATAAAAGATAGAAAAACCCACTGTAAAACATATACAGTTTAATTGTTAATAAAATATATTTAAATGAAAGGGGAGACCTATGGAGCTCCCACTCTGGGAAAAGGCATAGTGCTTGACTGGAGACACAGGCCCTGCTCAGAATACTCTTGGACAAGCACCATCCAGTCAAAGGAGCACATAGGGAGCTCAGCTTTGTGGGTAGGTACTGATCCTTGTGCTGTATCTCTGGGTTTAGTTATTTGTGGCTGCATCAAGATGAGATACCACAGTCCTGTACAGAAGTCTGGGGAAACCAGCTCTGTGGCTATAGCTGGCACCTGCAACCCCTGCCCCTCTGTACAGAGTTCTCTATTTCCTATTCTTCTGAGCCTGCTCAGCACAGCTGCATTAGGACTATTTGCTATCAAAGAAGCCTAGTTGCCTCTTCTGTAAATAGCAAATGCTGCTGTCTGCCAAGCTGTCCACTATATGCAAATAAAAGGGCCCAGTAGGGCCTGTGCCACCAGCAGAAATGAGAAGTCTGCAGAAGCCCTGGTGGGTGAAAAGGCACTAGGGTGTGTCCTAATGGCCCAGGAAATTTAGAGACCAGAGGTGAGAGGGCTAGAAAGCGGTTTCCAACATAGTGAGCTTCATCTGAGTCCTATCTGAATGGCAGCCCAGTATCATGGTTGGAAGCTTAGCAGCTTTTGAAGTTCCAGACACTTGCCATAGTCTGTTGCTCAGGTTCTAGTGCTCTGAGCTCTAGATGCCAGGAGAGACATGCATAGCTTCCCCCATTATCAACCTGAGAGACCTATTTGTTATGATTGAGGAATATAAATTGGCACTTCATAATCAGCAGGAGTTCTTGGTTTATTTGGGGGTTTGTAGTTATGACATAGTCCTTGGATTTGGACAAATGTATAATGCATATAGACATATTAAGATATTATACAGAGTAGCCTGGAGCCTGACAACCAAGACTGCATGTTGTCACTGTTAGGGAGTCTGGGCAGTTATGGAACTTCTCTAGGTTGCATTTGCACATGTATGTGGGGTGGGTGAAAGGGTGTGGATGCAGGGATTGAGTCTGGGGGGTGAAACATAACAGAAGCAACCTTTCAGGAGGTCAGAAAACATGCCATAAATTCCCAAATCTGGAGACGGAGGTTAAATAGCACCCCTTAAAGAGTTCTAGGTTCCAATCTCCGAGATCTGTGAAAGTCTCTTTTATGACAAAGGGTCTTTTTAGACTAAGTTTTGGACTTGGAGCTGGGGAGATCATTCTGGATTCTCAGCAGGGCCCTAAATGTATTCATTGGTATTTTCATGAGCCGGACAAAGGATATATGAGGACAGAAAGGGAGAGGGCCTGTAACTGCAGATGCAAAAATCAGAGCAAAGTGACAAGGAGGGAGAGAATGTTGGAAGCCACCAGAAGCTGAAAGAGGCCAGAAAGCCTCCCATAGGAAGGACCCTCTCACTCCCAAAATGTTTACACTAGTTTTTGGGGTAACCCAAGGATGTTCAAGGTTACTCCCAGCTCAGTGCTTAAGATTGCTCCTGGCAGTGCTCAGGGGTATTCAGGGTTCCCACATACAAAGTATTGCCCTTTAAGCCATGATCCCAGTTTCTATTTCCATTTTATTTTTCCGTAGGGTTCACAGTCAATGACACAAAAAGCAGTTCAGTACTGGGGATAGAACTCAGGGCCTCATATATACCAAGCATGTGTTCTACCCTTTGAACTATCTCCCAAGTCTTGTCATTGACATTTCTGAAAATGTGATATTTCTTTTTTGCTGCTGAATCATCTGCATTGGGGGGTGGTATTAATTTAAGTCATGGCTGTACTCAAAGTTTACACCTGGTTCTGTGCTCTCAGGAATTAATTACTCCTGGCAGTGCTTAGAGAGCCTTATGGGATGTCATGGATCGAACTTGGATCCACCAAGTACAAAGTAAGTGCCCTATCTATTGCATTATAACTTCAACCCCTGCATTTATTTAAATATATATCTGGTTTGCTAGTATCTTATGAACATTGGTCTACAAAAACAGAAAACTAAACACACAGAGTACAGGTCTTTCACTACTGGAGCTCCAGATAAACACAGAACAAGCAGTTATGGTGGGAAGAGGCCTCACAATGGCACAGATGGGCCCAATAACTTTCTAGAAGAACCTCTGTGGGGCTGCCAGAAATACCGGTCTGGTACCTCTGTGGCAGATTTCAGTCCTCTGCTCACCAACTAACTGGTCTTCTCACCCAGCTGGCAACAGCTGCATCCATCAGCCGGTAAAGAGCCCCTGTAAGGCTCTCAAGAGCTCGCCTCTCTTCATTACTACTCTTCTGCTTAATTAGGTGTTTCCAGTTTATCTGCACTTTCTCATTGCATTGCCAGCCAGAGTTGAGTTCATGCGGGGTGGCAGAATAAAGCAGGCTGGGCTAGGTGGGGGATTAAACTCCTACCACTCATAAAGAGGGCAATGTATACAGAGGCCTGTCTACTCTCCAGGTAGTTTCCACAGGGCTTAAGTGTGCTCATGTGCTCTGCCTCCCTTTTCTCCTTTGTGCCTATGAATTCTGCCATGAAACCCAGGAGGTCACTCTCACCTGCTGCAAACTCAAGCTACCATCACAAGGCATGCACAGGGAAAAGAGGCAAGTAGGCGTTTTGAAAGAAACACCTGGATCCAACTTCTTCCTACCACTAGCTGGGTCTGAAGCTATTTAATCTTTCTGAGTTTGCATATTTGTAAAACTTTACATGCTAATAAATGTACCAAGATAAATAAAGCAATGTCTAAACAGTACATGGCACTTATCATGTGGCCTAAATGGGGGATGAGAAGGTGGGGAGAGCCACAGTTAAGGCATGAAAGAGTATGGAAAGTTAATGATCTAGATGGTTTTGGGAATCTAGGAAGTAGCATCATAAACTCTTGTGGAACTAACAGATGAAATATCAAGGGCAAGGGAAATGGTGTCTGTATCAAGCACATGCTGTACCAGAGAGTCCCAGATTGATCCCAGGCTTCACAGGGTACCCCGATCACTAAAGGTATGTCCCTCCATGTAAACTATATATAAATAAAAGGATATATCATCAAGAAGGCAAAATGTGGTATAAAATAAAAGCAACATACATGAAAATAACAAGTCTTGTTTAAGTCACATTCCACAATTTATAAAGATAAAATAAAAATTGTTTATAATTCAAATACCATAATTGGGAAATTTTGAAATTAAGCAAGTTAATTTGTTTTTGGTAGTATCGCCACTGAATCTAAATTATCTCTATTTGTAATTCCTATAAACACCTATCAGAATTCCACACGTTCTACTAGTATTTGGCAAAATGTGTCTTGAGAATATAATTACAATAGAACAAAAACATTTAAGAAAGCAATTAAAATTATTTCATAATCTGCTTTTTTAGATATCTGAAAGAATTAAAATACTAGGCCAAGAACTGTCATAGTAAGAACATGAGCCAAATAGTTCCAATTTTTATATTACGTGTTTCTGGGAATGCTGTTTCATACTCTGAATGTGTAGGCAGTTTTTGAAATATTAACTTAAAAGAGCATTTATTGGAAAATAGGACATTTAAATGATGATTCATTCTATACTACATTTTCAATGTTTGATATTAATATGCAAAACTTATCCACTTAAATATTTGAAAAACTGACCTTTCTTTCAAATAACATGACTCTTGCTATGAACTTAACTATAATTCTTTAGTGGCTTCACCCTATGATTCCCATCCCATGGAAAAAGGATAACTAAAATCATTACATTGAATAATCACAGGGTTCAGAGATACCTCAAGGTGCTGAAGTAGGAGCCAAGTCCATTCCTAATGCCACATTGTCTCCTTAGCCTCACCAAGCATGATCCCAAATAATAAAAGAACTAAACGTTTTTAAAAGAAAAAGAAAATGCATGGCCCAAGCAAAGTTATCATTAAACACTGAGAAATACAGTGATAAAAGGGTGACCCCTCTCTTATCGAGCAGAGTTCAGCATCCTACCTACCAGAAAGCATGAGAGCATGGGGTGGGACCAAGTCAGTCCAAGTGGTGAACAGAGGTTATCCATGGGACAGAAGGAGAGCACAGTGGGTAGATCTCAAGTAGGAGAGTACATGCCTTCCTTGCCTGTGTGAGTGAGGCCCTGGGTTTGGTCCTCTAGCACCACATGGTACTGTTAGCACCACCTGGAATGGCCCTGACTCCCAGCACAGCTCTGACAACAACCTACCAAGAGAAAGAAACGGGCGAGGTAGAGATAGAGGACTCAACCTAGTTATGTTTATAATGAGGAAAAAGAATCAGAAGTTACAGAGACCTAGTGAAAGTGCTAGGGTGGGATAGAGAGTAAGACCTCTTTTGTGTCCAGGTAGATCACTCTCTTTTTGTTGTTGTTTTTTGGTTTTTGGGTTACACCTGGCAGTACTCAGGGGTTACTCCTGGCTCAACGCTCAGAAATCACTCCTGGCAGACTCAGGGAACCATATGGGATGCTGGGATTCGAACCACCATCCTTCTGCATGTAAGGCAAAATGCCAGGCTATCTCTCTGGCCCCCGGGAGATCACTCTCAGGGCCCTCAACAACTCTAGTTAGGACCATCCGGGCTTGAAAAATCATGGAAGGCCAGTGAGCTAATCTTGAACCTGTATGAATGGGTGTGCATCCCAGCATCTAGCTCAGAAATGCATTTCCAAAGTGATGAAAATAACAACTCATTCAAAGTTGGGCTGGCTAACTGAGTACTTCCTCAAATGATACATTTATGCCCTGGGGGTCTTGTGATTCAGAGCAAGATGAATAAAAGCAGGAAAGAGTTATGATGGAGTGCAGGGAGAAACAGTGAAAAGAAAAGAAATTGCTTCTCTGATCTTCCATTGGATGAAAGAGCAGAAAGAGAAATAGGTAAAACATAATAACACATATAATTTAAAATCACAAAATACAAAGATACAGTCTCCTCAAGATAAGTGTAAAGTTTGAATATGTAACAGAAAACATATTTTTCTTCTAGACCAGAGGTGCAAATCCAAATGTGAAACCCCTACTGACAGAAATATGAATTTCTGCAATATTTGATGATGCCACCATTGAAAGTGCTTTCTGCAGAGAATGACAATGGAAACATGACAAGTCAGTGCACATACAGAACCCAGAAAAGTGCCTCCTACACAGAAGATGGTTTGAAGTTTTCTATCCTGACAAGCCAAGTCAGAGATAATAGGCACTTCCTATTTAAAAAAATAAAATTGCTGAAGGCCATTAGAGCAACATGTTAAAATAAATCTTATCTCATAGTGATGACTTTATAAAAAATATGTAGATAACAAGATGACAATACATGCATACTTTATGAATGCAATTTTCAGGGCAGGGGAGGTAGCTCAAGTGGCAGAGCACATGAATAGCATGAATCAGGTTCTAACTTTAATCCCCAGCTAAAATGGTTTCCCCCAAAACCATTGGATAGGACCTTAATTGGAAAAAATGTAACAATGATTTTCAGTAACCAGCTACATCATCTAAGCTTCATTCTGAACTATACAATCAAAGGAAAATATAAAAATAGAATTGTAATTTTCACAAAATGCCTGTGTTTGCTCCACTACCCTTCAGTGAATGAAGGTCAGAGCTGAATCATTTCAATTCCTAGGGCACACTGCAAGAAACTGGGATGGACTAGTCTTAGTGAGAACAAGCATCCAAGAGCTTTTTGACAGAGGACATGAGATCAGCAATCCTATAGCTAGGGTCAAAAAAGGGGAAGGGGGCTTGAATTAGAGAAATTGGTACTGTATGGCAGAGGAAGGGCTCCCTTGTAGCCGCAGAGGAAAAGTAAACTGAGGACTGGAAAGACAGCAGAAGGGTCAAAGTACTTGTCTTGTATGTAGTCAACCCCGTTTCAATCCCTGGCATCACATATGGTTGGCTGAGCACAGATCAGCAAGCACACTATCGGAAATGGCCCCCACATACGCCTCCAAAAAGTAAAAAACTAGAGCAATAAACAATGCTGTAAGGCACTTCAGCAGTGAGAACCAGAAATCTTAAGATCACATCATTCTATTTAAGAAAAAACATACGACTTGCGATATCAGACTGGGAATCCCTGCGAATCCACACCTGCCTAGAGTGGCCAACTACAAAGGACTGTAAGTTTGTCTTCTGTTTGTGTCTATCTTTCCTTTGCTGCCCTCCGAACTCGCGGGAGTGAGCCATCTTGGCTCAAAAAAAAG
>PVKC010018521.1:0-19600 GCA_004027635.1 Crocidura indochinensis
TTTTTTGAAAAGATGGGTCTAGGCTAGTACTGAGTTTCAACTTCATTAAAGAAATTATTCATTTCATGTTTATTGGTTGCATCTATAGTAGCTCTGGCTTCTAATTTACACCTGAGCTCAGTAAGATAATTATTTTCAACAAGTCACTATCTTCAACTAGGAATATAATGTTACTCAGGCCACAAAATGCCTTTACATGCTAAATTCCCCATTTACTGGATGACTTTTAAATTGCAATGAAGTTCGAATTTATTTAATATATGATAAATGCTTTGGAATTATTTGATAGACTTTAACTGAAAAACTGATTATTTGTTTTGCTTCAAAACATTACATCTCATCTTCAATGCCGAAATAAATTTCTTGATAAATAATTTTTATAAATTTGTATATTGTAGCCATCTACAAATAATATAATGTTATATCATTTAACTGTCATGCAATAAAATGATATGTAATATGAAGACTATATTTTAAATTTATTAATTTTTTAAAATCATATCTTTATTTAAGCACCGTGATTACAAACATGTTTGTAGTTGAGTTTCATCATAAAAAGAACACCCCATTCACCAATGCAACGTTCCCACCGCCAACACCCCCCATCTCTCTCTTGTCTTTGTTCTAAATTACAACATTTTTTTTTCTCCCAAGAAGAATGAAAAAACAAAATGTGTTCTATTTTGTTATTTTAGATTACTTATAGTTATATTATTTTATAGCTTGTAGATTAAATTAAATGTCTTCTGAATACTTGAGTAAAAATATCAAGTCTGGTGAATTACTAAAATTTTCATAGTTCTGAGCAAATAAAAGACGGTTAAAATCCCTCTTTCCTGAACTTTATAAGTCACTTATTTTTATCCAGCAGATAAAGATAAAATGAGTGAGGGCATGCAGGAGGGAGTAGCAGACTCATTTTTGCAATCAAACATGATAGCCTTCTATGTATTTTTATTTACTGTTCCATAATTTAGTTTTTATTCTAGTAAGCCCTTTAGTTAATCTGTATATCAAAGATAGAAAAAGTCATGTTTGTCTATTGCTCTGTTTCTCTCTTCAATTTCATTCTTTCTCTAAGTACACCATTGGCTATAGAGAACTTACTTCTATGCTATAAAGATAACATTTGTACTTTTTTTTTTTTTTTTGTGCTTTTGGACCAAACCTGGTGATGCTCAGGGGATACTCCTGGCTATGCACTTAGAAATTGCTCCTGGCTTGGAGGATCATATGGGACGCCAGAATCGAAGACTGTCAGTTCTAGGTTAGTACATGCGAGGCAAATGCCCTACCATTTGCCCCACTGCTCAGGCCCCAAAATTTATACTTTTTAACTACAGGTACCAAGTACCCTTGAGTTCTAATATCTGCCAGTCATATATATACGTTCTCTCAGGTGAATACTCCCTCACACAAGAGCTACAACACTTTTACATGATATTATTGTAGAGCTCTTGTAATATGTAGACTTGCATTTGTATATATGAAGAAGCCAGTACAATCATATCTGCGCATGCAGATAATTATACATGTCTAGATTCAATTTGACAAAAGAGGTCTATTGTGTGAGAACGAGCCATAGGAAATCTGCCTGACAGTTACAAGTATCAGGGAAGACCTGGTGCTACATAATGAATTACTGTTGTTGAACAAAATAGCACAAAACAGCTATTATTTCCTAGATGAAGGTGAGGCTATTCTGGTTCCTTGGGTGATTGTAAATAAATCTTTTGCAATGTCCTGGAACAGGATCAGCCAACAATAAAAAGAACAGTTGTGAAGCTTCTCAGCTATTTGACCACTGCCTGAACTGAGCAGGAAAATTATTCTTGAAATTCTTCTTCCTCACACTTTCCGCATTTACAGGTTTGGGAACCAAAATGTAATATTGCCATTGTGCCCTGCCCCCCTTATAAATGAAACAAAAATGTTGTACTCTTTACTGGAAAAGGTAATCCAAAGTGCTCAAGTTCCCCTTTCATTTGATTGCAAGTAAAAGCTTAATCTGGTGCCAATCAGCAGAAGCCACATGATCTTGGGCACTAAGAGGAAAAGGTAGTGGGCCAAGAGTTTGGAGCCTCAGGGACAGGGGAATGCTGCAATAAATGTTGAAAGAGGTTCAGTTGATGAATAGCCACGTATGTAAAGAATGCCTCTGAGCTCAGATCCTGAACCACGGTCTCAGGGTGTAGACCTTTGAAATAATATAGGATAATTCAGCTTTTCTGGCTCAGGATTTGCACAGAAACATTCAAATGCCCTTATAATTCTCTTTCTCCATCAAGGTATCTGCAATAGAGAATGAAAATCAAGTGGAAACACATATCCATGCTGGAGTCATCTACTAACAAAATATAAAAGGCAAGTTGGGATAGCATCAGACAAACAAATGACCTTAATCCTGACAAAGTTTGCACTTTTGTGCTCATGTCAGCTCAGAAGTGCAGGTCACTACCCCATCCACAAAACAGAAAAGCATGGACATACACCTGTGTTCTTGAGCTCCTAGATTATCTATGTTGAATTCTAGACCTCTGCTGTTCAATTGTAGTCACTAACCACAAGTCACTATACAAATTTAAATTATTGAAAAGTAAATGAACCTTCTTAGCTACTTTAACCATATTCAAGTATTCAATAGTTTCATGTGACTAGAGTTAGCATATGAGACAACTCAGAACATACAGAACATTCTAAAATATTAAAAAGGTTTGTGAATTTCTCAAAGATATTTTTATTTATATGTTAAAAAGTGATGCCTATGAGGAACCGTTTGAAATAATGCATTTATTTAATATTGTATAGAAAACTTGAATCTCTAACACACCAGTATGTTTGTAAGAGAGTTCTCTTAAAAACACTGTATCTGCTGTGTATGTTTGTTGGGGGAATCTCTTGTAAAACAATACATTTATTAATAATGCATTTATTTATTATTGTATAGAAAACTTGAATCTCTAACACACCAGTATGTTTGTAAGAGAGATCTCTTAAAAACACTGTATCTGCTGTGTATGTTTGTTGGGGGAATCTCTTGTAAAACAATACTGTATCTTCTAGTCCTGTTAAAGAAAAGAACATTCATCATAAAAGGCTCTGAAAAGTTCCACAGTCAAAATCTTACTTGTCTTTGATTAATCTAAGTGTATCCCAAATCACTTGAGCACATAGCTTCTGTTTATAAGACTATTAGATTTCCCCAATATTCAGACTCCATGATGTACTTCTTGAAGAATTTTGTCATGAAAAGAGTTCAAGCAAAACTTCCATAACTAGTCGCTTATCCACTGTGTATCAAATTAGACAGTAAAGACATGGTGTCCTTGGCCAAGATTTATGGTTTTAGGAAAAAGCTTGAAAAATATAAATTAGGGAGTACTACCAGGAGCAGATATCAAATAAAGTACTTCTTCTCAAATGTCATTGCTGAAGATAGAAATAATATATACAGCATTTCAAAAACAATTGATTGGCTGATTATCTACCTGAAATCAAAGACAATCAAGTTACCTATCTGTGCTTTTCCTTCTATAATCCTGAGAATAGAGTGCTCTTATTTTATAAATTATGTTGAATCAAGCTTATTAGGTAGAATTCCTAGTTGCAGTTCCCTGTATATACATTATTGCCAATAAAGTCAATTTACTCAGCTGACAAAGACTTAAAATTTTTTAAAAAAAAATAATAGAATTTTAGTTTCCAAGTAAGCCATAACTTTTCAGATCACTGATCCAATATCAGCTGGGGGTTGTTGGAGAGGGATTTCAAACTTCTGCTGCAGAAAAGCTTTGCTTCCTTCTATGAAGCTAGCTGAATCAGATATTTTCATTTCCCAAGTTCCTTTCTTCCTCCCTCTTCTCATTTTCTTTCCCCTCTTTCTTTCTACTCCCTTTACCACCACATTTTCTTTCTTTATTCTTTTTCATTAAATTATATAACTCTGATGGAGTCATTTCATTACAGGATTCTAATCATGCAAACACAAGAGTATGTTAATGAAAAGAAGAAATAGAAGCTAAATGTTCTTCCTCTACAAAAAGATCGACAACACCCCTTGAGCTTTATACCCTGAAATATTTGCTCTGTACTCTGAATAGAAAATTATAAAGTGAAATGAAGTCCATACTGATTTTGGGTTTTACTCTCTGTGTGATATCTTCTCACCTGAGAGATTTGTTCTTACTCTGGAATCTCGATTGTAATGAATGTTAATGCTTTTAAAAAAAACTTCACTACTCATACTTTTGTAACTACCAGGAGGATTTCTATCTAGAAATCCTTGTTCTCCAAGCCTCAAATGAAAGAATTACTGAAAATGAGAGCAAGACTCCTTAGTCTAATTATATATGTTAGCACTTTAATTTTAAAACAAATCAAAGTTATTTATTCAAAAATAAGTGTATATAGTAAGCAAAAATTTAGTTTAAAGGTTTCCATTTGTTGACTAAATTCTCTAATATTTATATTTGCAATATAAATTGTCTGATTTAAATAAGTGATGATTCGATTTTAAGTGCATTTTTATTTTGATTTTTTTGGTTTTATTTGATTTTGATTTGGGGCCACACTGGCAGAAGTTATTCCTGGTTCTAAAATAAGGAATTACTCCTGGAAGCTCTTGGGGGCCCATATAAATGCTGGGGATCAAACTTAGGTCAGCTGCATGCAAGGTAAATGCCCTATAGCAAAGGCTGTGCAGTTTCTCAAAAATTTTTAATGGGATTTTTAAAATTTACACAATTCATTTGTATTTTACTATGGTACAAATCAGCCATAACCAAAGAGAAGATGTTTAACAGCATTCAGTCTCTTTCAAAAGAAAGGTATTAAATTTACAAGTAATATTTCAAGAAAAATATCATTTTGAACAATTCTATAAGATCACTTTCTGTGTATTTAAAAATATAAAATATAAGATTAAAAATATTAGATTAAGTATATACCAATGGTATAGCTTCTCTATCATTCTATTCTTCATTCTATGGTATTATTTCAATATTCTTTTCCATAATATGCAGATATTTTTATACATTAAAAACTTAACATTACAATACAATCAATTCCCAAATCTTACCCCTCCGTTATAGTTATAATCTGAAGGAACCTCTGCAATATAAAAAATATAAGCGCAACCAAACATGTTTGAGGGGGAGCTATGTACCTTACCTGGCAATATTCAGGGCTAACTCTTGGCACTGTACTCAGGAACCACTGCTGGCAGGCTAAGGGAGATCTGCTGGGGCGCCAGGGATCAAACAAAACTGGCCTCATGTAAGGCAAGTGTCCTAGCAAGTCACTGATACTTTTTCCTGTTTGTCTCCCTTCTTTTCTTCTTCCTTCCTTCCTTTTTTCCTTCCTTCCTTCCTTCTTTCCAACCTTCCTTTCTTCCTTCTTTCCTTCCCCTCTCCCTCCCTTCCTTCTTTCCTTCCCACCCTCTCTTCCTTCTTTCCTCCTTTCTTTCCTTCCTTCATTCTTCCTTTCTTTTTTACTTCTTTCCTTCCTTTCCTTCACTTTTATTCCACCCTTCCCTCACTCCCACCCTCTCTTTTTCTTTTCTTCTTTCTTTCCTCCTTCCTCTCCTTCCTTCTTTCATCTTTTCTTTTTTATTTCTTCTTTCCTTCCTTCTTTCATCTTTTGTTTTTATTTCTTCTTTCCTTCCTTTCCTTCATCTTTCCTTACATCCTCCCCAAACTCCCACCATCCCTTCTTCCCTTCCTTCCTTCCTCCCTTCCTACCCTCCACTCCTCACTCTCTTCCTTTCTTCCGTTCATTTTTCTTTCATCCTTTTCCTTTATCCTTCCTCCCTCCTTTCCTTTCTTTTTTCCTCCATCCATCCTCGCTCCCTTCCTCCAGTCTTCCTTCCTACCCTCCACTCCTCACTCTCTTCCTTTCTTCCTTTCATTTTCTTTCATTCCTTTCCTTTATCCTTCCTACCTCTCTCCTTTCCTTTCTTTTTTCCTCCATCCATCCTCCCTTTCTCACTTCCTCCAGTCTTTCCTTCCTTCCTCCTTCCTTCCTTCCTTCCTTCCTTCTTCCCTTCCTTCCTTCCTTTCTTCTGAAAAAGTATCTGTGAGCCAGCAAATGTAAAAGTAAGTGGAAAAGTAAATATAGTGTTGGTGCTAAACCAAAGTTATATGAGCAAATGACATCTCAATGAATATTTTTCCTATTTTTGAGGCTCTCATGCATGACAGGGAGTTGAAGCACCTTAGATTTACTTAGTAATTAGAAACAGAATGAATTTGCTGATTCTTTAATTAACTGATTTTAAAATAGTCCTGAATTACAGGGTTTTTTTTTTCTTCTACAGTTTGCACTTGTCTCTGCTGTGTTGATGACTCTGGCAAAGCCTTTCATAATAGAAGGCCCTAGATAAGAGTACTCAAGAAGCAGGCTTTCTGTCATGTCCATGTACCTAAATTCCAGGAACTATTCCACAGCCTCACTTAATTTTCATGAATCCTTGCTCTCCCCTAACTGCAAATACTTTCCTAGGATCAGTAAGTACCATGAGGGAAATGAAACCAAATTTAAGCACAAAATAACATCAGTTGCTTTTTATTCTTTGTCTTTCAAAGTAGAAAAAATACAAGTTATTGAATTGTTTCACTATCAAAACATCAGATAGTTCTATTGATACATTTAAATATAAACATATTTATTTCAACGATTTCCTTACCAATGTATTCTTATGTTGTCAGAGTTCCCAAAATTGTCGATCCAGATACACATTTCACATGTTCCCTGTTGATAAGAAAACCCTGAAAGCGCCAGCATCAAGCTACCTATAAGTAACTGATCTTATGTAAAATCTGGAGATTTATAAAATTAGTTAAAAGTGAGTAAAAGTCAAAGAAAACACGTGTTTCCAAGATCTTAATCGATTTCTTTTCTGTGGGACATTTTTATTGAGCTGACTCTTTAAAATATTTTCTGCATCTTCAAGATTAGAATTTAAAGTGAAGAATCTGGAGGCCCCGAGAGAGGTTCCAAGGGTTGAATAGCTTAATTTGCACGCAGTCAATCCAGGTTCAATACTCAGCACCTCATATGATCATCTGAGCAGAGTTTGGAGTGATTCCTGAGCACAGACCCAAAGTTAAGCTCAGAAGAAATGCTCAGTGTGGCCCCAAAGTTCACCAAAAAAGTTGTAGTACCCCTAAAGACCAAAGTGACTGTTTCCATAAAATTCTTGTTTACTTTCTATGTGTCTCATTGTACTGTATACAACAATAGCTTTAAAAACAATTACTGTATCTGCTTGTCTTTCTTCTGTTAGATGTTAAATATATAAAGCATCATGTTTACTCTAGTTTCATCATGTTTATTCTAGTTTTTAGACTAGTACATACTAGACACTTTTATTTCCTTTGATTTGGGGGCTACACCTGACAGTGTTCAGGATTTACTCCTGGCTCTGAATAGAGAAATCACTTCTGGTGGATTTCAGGAGTTATTGGTGGGGGAGGGCACCAAACCTGGTCTATTACTGTGATCAAGGTAATCGTAGGCATTGCTGTTCTATCTCTCTAGCCCCATTGCAGACACTTTTATTTGTTAAATAAATGCAGGTATTTTCTCAGTACAATTGTATAAATACACACCTGGAAGCATACATCTATTGTAGCAGCATCGAGATGAATGATCAACCACTGATTTTGAACACATATATGCACTCACAAATATAGTAGTAATTTTTGACCTGTATATGTGAAAATGGCAAGGGCAATGTGACAATTTAACAACATTCTTGTCAAATTTAAAATTTGGATTTTCACATTTCCAAAGATATGATTTATTTTGTGCCTCATAATATTTTGTACTCTGGGGCCGGGTGGTGGCGCTGGAGGTAAGGTGCCTGCGCTAACCTAGGACGAACCGCGGTTTGATCCCCCGGTTCCCCATATGGTCCCCCGTGCCTGCCAGGAATGACTTCTGAGCGAATACCCAGGAGTAACCCCTGAGCGTCACCGGGTGTGACCCAAAAACCAAAAAAAAAAAATTTTGTACTCTGCTTCTATATCTATTTTCCTTAACTCAGGCACTTATCTTGTACTGCCTAGATATGTTATGACTTTTGTACTAAAATTATGCTAGAGCTTTTTAGACTGATACCTTTTCTTAATCATTCTCTGATAAGTTCCCTAACTTTGTTTTATTACAGAATGTTGTCCCTATGCTTATACTGTACTATAAACTAATTTTTTCCATCTTGTACATCCCAATAATACTCAGATCAAAAACCATCATTACCATCTGGAAAAATTTGTGGTTATCCAATTTAAATGTATCTCAACATCAACAACATTTAAATTTCCTATGAACTTCTATAACACAGGTATTTTGTTAGGGATTGATGTGAAACATCTCACCTTTGATATTTTTGCATATATGGGAGGTCAGGAATATGTATCATCATTCAAATCAATAGTACTTAAAACAATGATTAAAGTGGTGTCCAGAATTAGAAAAAGAAATGCAGTAGCTAATCACTTCTTTTGCATGTAGCTGACTCAGTTTTTATCCTCAGCACCACATATGATGTCTAGAACCCCAATAGGAGTGATCCCTGAATACAGAGCTAGAAGTAACCCCTTAGTATGATTATATGTGACCCAAAAAAGGGATATGTCCCTAGGTAAAATAATTTAGGTCTTAGAATGCAAAGGGTTTCGTAAGTATGAATCCAGAAAAAATATAGAATGGATGAATATCTTCCTCTGGATGCAAAGATATAGAATTTGCAGCATAGAATAAGATTGTTTATGGTGTTTTAGTTGTAGGAACAGCCTGGTGAAAAATAGAATAAAAATTGTCAGGACTTTATACTTTAAAGTTGCTTGCTGATTAGCTATGTGAAATACCCCAGCCTCTGAGCTTCATGCACTTATTGTTTGTTGACATCTCTGTCAATTCAAGCAATGTAAGCCTGGATGGGGGAGCAATATTGTATTTACTAAATGGCACCCCTCTAATAACAGAGGTGGCTGGCTGTTCAGGCAACTTAGACTGTTCATGTGTTTGTTTGTCTCCTTACGTGTTTCTCACATTCTCTGTAACCACACTCTGTTGGGGCTAAGATTAAAGGTGGCAACTTAACAACAACAAAATAAATAAACATATAAAAACAATGAAACAGGGGTGCCCAAATTAACCTCACTATGTACATCTCTTATTAAAACTCATATTTTCCATGAAGGTTTTTTGGTTACTTTCTAACAATTTTTCCTCCATCATGAAATTCCATAGCATTTTTTGTTGGTATCACATATATAAGTCTGTGAAGTTTACCTCTATGCATTGTTTCCTAATTATATGTCCTAGAGTTCATCCAAAGTTAGAGTATAAAGTATATGGAAGATGCCTGTGCAAAATATTTTATTATAAATCTGTATAAAAGCTTTGTCTAATATATTAACCTAAACTTAAAGCCCACATGAGACTCCTCATCCTCCAGGTAGTTGTCTTCCTGTAGTAAATTTACATTGCAATGAAGTTGCCATAACTGCAGAATATCTGGGGTCTTGCCCTAAGTGTTTAGAGCCCAAACAAATCTTTGGAATATTCCCTGGGATGATAACTCTCTGATTTTGAATATGCATTTGGGTTTGGGAATATCCAGGAGTCATTTGCAGGGTGTGTTTATGAATTGTTCAGTGATTAAGAAGGGCATTACAATTTCTTGTGAGAAATAAAGTAAGACATTAAAATATGAGTGTTAATTTTTTTTGGGGGGGTCACACCCGGCAGTGCCCAGGGGTTACTCCTGGCTCCATGCTCAGAAATTGCTCCTGGCAGGCACGGGGGACCATATGGGGCACCGGAATTTGAACCGATGACATTTTGCATGAAAGGCAAACTCCTTACCTCCATGCTATCTCCCGGGCCCCAATTTTTTCTTATTTATAATACAATTGAGATGGCAATTCTAGAGGAAGGTGACACATATTTAAGAAGTGACATTTCATTATGCCAACTTTATTTCTTCCAAAGGTGACTACTTGGATGGAAATTTCTCTAAATTTGAATTTAATTCTGGGTCACTTTATTCCCCCCAAACTCAATTTTACTAATTTTTTTCACAGATTTCCAATTCTACTGTATATGTTTCCAACTCAATGCTGAATAGTGAGTTAATAAGAAAAATCAAGATCATATACATGTGATTGTAGTATACCTTTGCTGCTTTCCAACTGGGTTAAATTGGACAAGTAATCTAAACTTTTCAGTCTGTTTCCTCAGTTCTAGAATAGTATTGATTTCTGTGAGAGATTACAACGCTACTATAATGAAGTGTTTTGAATATGCCTGACATGGAGTATTCACTATCAGACTCAATTAGGATTTATATGAAATAATTTTTATTAAGAATTAACTAATAAATATTTATATATTCAAATTATGGTCTTTATTTAAATATTGAGGTCACATTATTAAAAATTAATTTCAATATATGTAATATTTTTTTAATTTTTATTTAAACAACTTAATTACATACATGATTTCGTGTGGGTTTCAGTCATGTAAAGAGTATGATTCATCACCAGTGCAACATTCCCATCACCAATGTCCCAAATCTCCATCCTCCCTACACAACCCCTGCATGTACTCTACACAGGTTTCTATTTCCCTCATACATTCTCATTATTAGCATATTTCAAAACGTAGTTATTTCTCTAACTAAACTCATCACTCTTTGTGGTGAACTTCATGAGATGAGCTGGAACTTCCAGCTCTTTTCTCTTTTGTGTCTGAAAACTATTATTGCAAGAATGTCTTTCATTTTTCTTAAAACCCATAGATGAGTGAGACCATTCTGAGTTTTTCTTCACTCCCTGACTTATTTCACTAAGCATAATAGATTCTATGTACATCCATGTATAGGAAAATGTCATGACTTCATCTCTCCTGACAGCTGCATAATATTCTATTGTGTATATGTACCACAGTTTCTTTAGTCATTCATCAGTTGAAGGGTATCTTGACTGTTTCCAGAGTCTTGTCATGGTAAAGAGTGCTGTAATGAATATAGGTGTAAGAAAGGGGTTTTTGTATTGTATTTTTGTGTTCCTAGGGTATATTCGTAGGAGTGGTATAGCTGAGTTCAATGGGAGCTCGATTTCCAGTTTGTGGACGAATCTCCATATTGCTTTCCTTAAAGGTTGAATTAGACGGCATTCCCACCAGCAGTGGATAAGAGATCCTTTCTCTCCATATCCCCGCAAACACTGCTTGTTCTCATTCTTTATGATGTGTGCCAATCTCTGTGGTGTGAGGTGGTACTTCATAGTTGTTTTGATTTGCATCTCCCTGATGATTAGTGATGTGGAGCATTTTTTCATGTGTCTTTTGGACATTTCTTTTTTTCTTTTTTTGGTTTTGGGCCACACCCAGTGACGCTCAGGGGTTACTCCTGGCTATGCGCTCAGAAGTCGCTCCTGGCAGGCACGGGGGACCATATGGGAACCGGGGGATCGAACCGTGGTCCGTCCTAGGTAAGGCAGCAGGCACCTTACCTACTGTGCCACCTCCCGGCTCCCTCTTTTGGACATTTCTATTTGTTCTTTGTCAAAGTATCTGTCCATTTCTTCTCCCCAATTTTTAATGGGATTAGATATTTTTTCTTGTAAAGTTCTGTCAGTGCCTTGTATATTTTGGAGATTAGCCACTTATATGATGGGTATTGGATGAATAGTTTGTCCTACTCAGTGGGGGGCTCTTGTATCCTGGGTGCTGTTTCTTTTGAGGTGCAGAAGCTTCTCAGTTTAATATATTCCCATCTGTTAGTCTCTGCTTTCACTTGCTTGGAGAGTGCAGCTTCCTCCTCGAAGATGCCTTTAGTCTCAATGTCCTGGAGTGTTTTACCTATGTGTTGTTCTATATATCTTATGGTTTAGGGTCTGATATCGAGGTCTTTCATTCATTTGAATTTAACCTTCGTACATGATGTTAGCTGGGTCTAATTTCAATTTTTTTGCAAATGGCTAGCCAGTTGTGCCAACATCACTTGTTGAAGAGGCTTTCTTTGCTCCATTTAGGATTTCTTGCTCCTTTATCAAAAATAAGGTTATTGTATGTCTAGGGAACATTCTCTGAGTATTCGAGCCTATTCCACTGATCTGAGGTTCTGTCTTTATTCTAATACCATGCTGTTTTGATAACT
Source organism: Crocidura indochinensis (assembly GCA_004027635.1). Lineage (NCBI taxonomy): Eukaryota > Metazoa > Chordata > Mammalia > Eulipotyphla > Soricidae > Crocidura > Crocidura indochinensis. The sequence goes on from PVKC010018521.1 coordinate 12,167, forward strand.
ATTGCTTTCCTCTTGGAAAGTTTGAAAGAATTCATTAGTAAAGTTGGAGAGAGTAATTCCTCCCATATTCTTTTTCCCAATGATTGCTTTAGCTATTCTAGGGTGTTTATTGTTCCAAATAAATTTCAAAAGTGCCTGATCCACTTCTTTGAAGAATGTTGTGGGTATCTTTAGAGGGATCGCATTAAATCTGTACAATGCTTTGGGGAGTATTGCCATTTAAATGATGTTCATCATGCCAATCCATAAGCAGGGTATGTGCTTCCATTTCTGCGTATACTCTCTTATATCTTGGAACAGAGTTTTATAGTTTTTTTTGTATAAATCCTTCACATTTTTAGTCAAGTTGATTCCAAGATATTTGAGTTTGTGTGGCACTATTGTGAACGGGGTTCTTTTCTTAATGTCTATTTCTTCCTTATTACTATTGGTGTATAGAAAGGCCATTGATTTTTGTGTGCTAATTTTGGAGCATGAGTCTATTGTTTCTAGAAGCTTTTTGGTAGAGACTTTTGGGTTTTCTAAGTAGAGTATCATGCCATCTGCAAACAGCATGAGCTTGACTTCTTTCTTTCCTATCTGGATTCCCTTGATATCTTTTTCTTGCCTAATCGCTATAACAAGTACTTCCAGTGTTATGTTAAATAGGAGTGGTGAGAGAGGACACCCTTGCCTTGTGCCGGAATTTTAGGAAAGGCTTTCAATTTTTCTCCATTGAGGACAATATTTGTCTCTAGCTTGTGGTAGATGACTTCAACTAGATTGAGAAAGGTTCCTTCCATTCCCATCTTGCTGAGAGTTTTGATCAAGAATGGGTGTTGGACATTATCAAATGCTTTCTCTGTGTCTATTGATATGATCATGTGATTTTTATTTTTCTTGTTATGTTGATAAATTTATGGATGTTAAACCAGTCTTGCATTTCTGGGATGAAACCTACTTGATCGTAGTGGATGATCTTCTTAATGAGGCATTTAATCCTATTTGCCAGGATTTTGTTGAGGATTTTTGCATCTGTATTCATTAGTGATATTGATCTGTAATTTTCTTTTTTGGTAACATCTCTGTCTGGTTTAGGTATCAAGGTGATGTTGGCTTCATAAAAGCTATTTGGAAGTGTTCCAGTTTTTTCGATTTCATGAAAGAGTCTTCCCAGGATTAACAGTAGTTCCTCTTGGAAAGTTTGAAAGAATTCATTAGTAAATCCATCTGGGTCTGGACTTTCGTTTTTGGGCAGACATTTGATTACTGTCTTAATTTCCTCAATAGTGATGGATGTGTTTATATATGCTACGTCCTCTTCATTCAATCGTGGAAGATTATAAGAGTCCAAGAATTTATCCATTTCTTCCAGGTTCTCATTTTTAGTGGCATAGAGTTTCTCAAAGTAGTTTCTGATTACCCTTTGAAACTCTACCATATCAGTAGTGATCTCCCCTTTTTCATTCCTAATATGAGTCATCAAGTTTCTCTCTCTCTCTCTCTCTCTGTTAGTTTTGCGAGTGGTCTATCAATCTTGTTTATCTTTTTAAAGAACCAACTTCTGCTTTCGTTGATCTTTTGGATTGTTTTTCGGGTTTCTACTTCATTGATTTCTACTCTCAGCTTTGTTGTTTCTTTCTGCCGCCCTTTTTTGGGTCCTTTTGTTGAGTGCTTTCTAATTCTATGAGCTGTGTCATTAAGCTATTCAGGTATGCCCCTTCTTTCTTCCTGATGTGTGCTTGCAAAGCTATAAATTTTCCTCTCAATACCACTTTTGCTATGTCCCATAGGTCATATAGTTTTGTGTCTCCATTGTCATTTGTTCTCAGAAAGGTTTTGATTTCCTCTTTGATTTCATCTCAGACCCAATATTAGGCTGTTTAACTTCCAGGTATTAAAGTTTTTCTTCTGTGTCCCTTTGTAGTTCACATATAATATCAGGGCCTTGTGGTCAGCGAAGGTAGTCTGCAAAATTTCCATCCTCTTGATATTATGGAGGTATGTTTTTTGTGCTAGCATGTAATCTATCCTGGAGAATGTCCCATGTATATTAGAGAAGAATGCATATCCAGGCTTCTGGGGATGGAGTGTCCTGTATATATCTACTAGGCCTCTTTCTTCCATTTCTCTTTCAGGTCTAGTATATTCTTGTTGGGTTTTAGTTTGGTTGAACTGTCAAGTGTTGACAATGCCATGTTGAGGTCTCCCACAATTATTGTGTTGTTATTGATAATTTTTCAGATTTGTTAACAATTTTATTAAATATTTTGCTGGCCCCTCATTCGGTGCATATATGTTTAGGAGAGTGATTTCTTCCTATTGTACATATCCCTTGATTAATACAAAATGTCTGTCTTTGTCCCTTACAACTTTCCTGAGTATAAAGTTTGCATCATTAGCTTTTTTATGGGTGTTGTTTGCTAGGATGATTTTCCTCCAGTCTTTTCTTTTGGGTCTATGTTTGTTCTGACTATTTAGGTGCATTTCTTGTAGATAGCAGAAGGTTGGATTGAGTTTTTTTTTATCCATTTAGTCACTCTGTATCTCTTAACTGGTGCATTTAGTCCATTGACATTAAGAGAAAGAATTGTCCTGGGAATTTGTGCCATCTTTATATCGAAGTTTGTTGTGTCTGTTAGTCAGTCTTGTCTTTTTTTTTTTTTTTTTTTTTTTTTTTTTTTTTTTTTTTAGGTCACACCCGGCAGTGCTCAGGGGTTACTCCTGGCTCCATGCTCAGAAATTGCTCCTGGCAGGCACGGGGGACCATATGGCACACCGGGTGATCGAACCGTGGTCCGTCCAAGACTAGTGCGGGCAAGGCAGGCAGGCAGTCACCTTATCTCCAGTGCCACCGCCCGGCCCCTAGTCAGTCCTGTCTTAAAGTAGGCCATTTAGTTTTTCTTTTAAGAATGGTTTTGAGTCTGTATAGTTTCTGAGCTGTTGTTTGTCTGTGAAACCATGTATTGTTCCTTCAAACCTGAAAGTGAGTTTTGCTGGGCTCAGTATTCTAGGCGAAGCATTTATTTCATTGAGTTTTGTCACTCTGTCCCACCACTGCCTTCTGCCTTGCCTTGAGTGCTTCCAGTGACAGGTCTGCAGTAAATCTCAAGGATGTTCCCTTGAATGTAGTTTCTCTTTTCGATCTTGCTACTTTCAGAATTCTGTCTCTATCTGTGGGTTTCATTATTGTGACTATGATGTGTCTTGGGGTGTCTTTTCTGGGGTGTCTTTTAGTTGGTACTCTTCAGGCATGCAGGATTTGATCACATGCATTCTTTAGCTCTGGTAGTTTCTCTTTAATGATGTTCTTGACCATTAATTCTTCCTGGAGATTTTCTTCCTGGGTCTTTGGGACTCCAATGATTCTTAAGTTGTTTCTGTTGAGCTTATCATAGATGTCTATTTTCATCTGTTCCCATTCTTTGACTAATTTTCCCATTTTTTGGTCATTTGCTTTAAGGCTTTTTTCAAATTTCTTCTGCTATATGGAATTGTTATTCATCTCTCCTTCTAGTGTACTAATTCTATCCTCAGCTACTGTTATCCTGTGGGAAAACCCAACCAGGTTTTTCTTCAATTTATCTACTGAATTGAGTTTTTCAGACCTGTTATTTGATCTGAAATTTCAGTTTGGAGTTTTCTGATTTCTATCTTCATATTCTCCTGATTCTTATTAGTGTTCTCTTCTATACTTTCTTTGAATTGTTTGAATATCTTCCATATTGCGACTCTAAACTCCTCATCTGAGAGACTGACCATGTTCACCATTGGTTGACCATGTTCAAGTCATCAGATTTGCCATCCTCATTCTCTATGTCTGGCGCTGGCCTGACTTGTTTCCCCATTGTCACGCTTGTATTGTGGGTTTTTCTACGTGTCGTGGTTGTATTCATTGATTAAATGATATGCGCGGAGCTCCTCTGGCTCCTCCCTTTCTGGGCTGTCAACTCACCTCCAGGAAAAGCTGGCCAACCGCAGATGAGCCACACACAGGATGAAATCAGACCGCAAATGCAGCACAGCATAGAGGACAGGCAGATAGGGTTGCTGGTATCTGAGTTCTGGCAGAGTTCAGTGGCTCCTCCCTTTCTGGGCGTGTAAACTCACCTCCAGGAAAAGCTGGCCATCTGCAGTTGAACCACACACAAGATTGAAATCAGGCCGCAAATGCAGCACAGCACAGAGAGATATAATATTTTTTAGAATTTTTATTTGTGGGGGTCACACCTGGCAGCACTCTCCTGTCTATGTGTTCAGAAATCATTCCTGGCAGGCATAGGGTATATCGTGATTTGAACCACCGTCTGTCTTAGGTCAGCTGCATGTAAGGCCCTACCTCTCTGTCAATAGACACAATTTTTTTAAAAAGTTAAATAATGGAGAATAGTCAACTAATGTTCTCTCATTAGGTCTATTTTTTACTACTGGTGCTATAGGTCTACTGGGAACCAACTGTGTGGAGACATTGTGAGTTAAAAAGTCCTCATGTAGAATGATGTCTAATCCTGTTCTAAGTCAGTACATGTCTAAAAGTAGGTAGATAGGAATCTGGAAAGAGGAAAAAGTAAATATCTGAGTTCTGAGTTCTGGACCAAGGAACAACCCATTTAAATGTTTGTTTTTTTGTTTTTGTTTTTTTTTGTTTGTTTGTTTTTGGGACACACCCAGCAGCGCTCAGGGGTTGCTCCTGGCTCCATGCTCAGAAATTGCTCCTGGCAGGCACGGGGGACCATATGGGGCACCGGGATTCAAACCGATGACCTTTTGCATGAAAGGCAAACGCCTTACCTTCATGCTATCTCCCGGGCCCCTTAAATGGTTTTGAGATGTCAGGCTGTCTCTTAATATTCTTCCCAATATTATGTCATTTCAGGTCACAGCATTTGTTACCCTGCTAGGCAGAATAAGATATTCTTACCTTTATCTGGGGCTGAGCGGTGGCGCTGGAGATAAGGTGCCTGCGCTAACCCCGGACGGACCACGGTTCGATCCCCCGGTTCCCCATATGGTCCCCAGTGCCTGCCAGGAGCGACTTCTGAGCGAATAGCCAGAATAGCCTGAGGGTCACCGGGTGTGGCCCAAAAACCAAAAAAAAAAAAAAAAGATATTCTTACCTACCCTTTGGTACACTTCAAGAATTACTATTTAAGTGCAGCTATGAGAAAGAGATCTCACAGCAGTTGATATTTTTTCTCATTCATCACGAAACACCAAGAACAAGTACATTTTCTTTCTCTTTTACATGGCCTCTGATTTCTAACTATGTGAGCAGGAAGACCCTATGACTCTTCTGAGATGGAGTGGTGGCCCCCACTTCCCACCACCTGGAAGTGGGTGGCCTTGAACTGACAACTCTTTCGTGTTGTAAACATGTATTGTGTTGAGTCCATCATCCTGTTTAACTTGGCACACCTATAAGCACTCAAACATTTTGTGAATGAGATGACTGCCAACTCAGTATGTTTCTGATTCACTTACACTTAGCCCATTATCTCTAAGTGCTTTCTTGATGCTTGCTTTAAATAACAAAACCTGCTTCAATCTTACGTATATGTATATAAATATATAGATACATATATATGACTGACTAAGTTTTCTCTTTCTGTCGAGAAAATTGAAAGCCACAAGATTCCTTTCCAAAAACTTTTCAGGATCTGCAGTGGCATTTTCAGTGGGAAATTGGCAAAGCCCGATGTGTGAATGAAGACAAAGAAAGCCAGTGAGCAGTTGAAGCCCTGAGACTGAGCGTCTGCTGGCCCACATGTCAGAAAGGAAATGTGCAAATCTTCCTTCAACTCCTAACTGGGGATGTCTGCTTTAAACACATGAGGTTTGATGCATTTTAGGGAATTTAAACAGAGGAGGGAAAAAACACCTCAAAAATTTAATGCAAGGCTGCCTGAAAATATTTTTTTAACAAGTTTGTGTAGTCACACCCTTCCTCTGACTCCTCGAACAGAATATGGAAGATATGACATAGGTGATGCCTGCACAGTGCCAAGCATCTGGGTTAAATTCAATTCTAGTATTTTGATCTCATATAGACATAGGGGCTATTTTTTTTCAATACCATCTGCAGGGCTGACATAATCTATGTCATTTAGGATAATTCAGTCATCAGTCAGCAGACTTTTTAACTAGAACATAAAATTTTGCCAGCTTTTCTTGAACTGTTCTTATTATTTAATAAATAAAATCAATTAATCACTTTCTTATATGTGAAGCTCGTCATGGTTCTTGTTGAAATAGCTCTTTTATAAATAGATACATACTCGTCTTGAAAAGAAGAATCAATTTTAACAATATTTTAATAATTAAATCGTTGATTATTGAATTGTTAGCCAAGATTTCAATTATCAGCTCTACTTTGGATTTCTTAAAATGCCTATGAAGTAAAATATACCAAGAAATTAAAAGAGGTGATGATAAATAATAGGAGAAATATGACATTGCTCTAGATAATAGAACAACTTGCAGGTAAATACTACATTACAGGTAATATTTCATATAGAAAGGCATAGTTTTCCCTACTGAAGAAAACATGTTTACACCAAGATGTTATATAAATTTGTAATGTTACTTTCGTGTTAAATAAAAAAAAGGTCAAAATATTTAGTAACAATTATTCCTTATTCTTTCTATTACTACAAATAAAATAATAGAACAGAGATAAAGTACAGAGGTTATGGTATCTGCCTAGCAAGCTGCAAAACATGGTTATCATCCACGGCACTCCATATGGTACCCATGGACTCCCAGGCTAATTTCTAAGCTCAGAGCTAGGAATAAGTACTGATTATCACCCGAAGTGGCTCAAACCCCAAAATTCAATAAATTCATTAAATAAAGTATCAATAACAAGGGAAAATGCTATACTTTATGTGCTGAAGAGATCGGATAAAATATATAGGAAGTAACACTGCAATGCAGGTTAATTTTAGTTATGTTCTTTCTAGAATTTGTTGTGATAACCTGTACAAGCAGTTTCCTTGTTTAAACTTCCTACTATTTATTCTTAATCATGAGGTAGTTAAGTTCTGTGCAGTACCCTGTAAAGTCTTTTATTAAGGTTTCAAAGATTTTAATATACCAAAACTAAAATGTATATATGGATACAATTTTTTTTCTCAAAACCATTTTTGGAATTTGGTTGCGCTTAACCCACTTTAGTTACTGAAACAAATAGAAGCAAGTAATGATTTGTTTGAAACTTAGATACAAATTAGCATCATGGCTATATTCAATAAAGCATAATTTGAGCTTTCTTTCATTATGGTACTATTACATAAACCAGCAATGTTATTTAAGAATTTGTAACTCCATCTTTGGATGGACTTTTCAAATCTGTTTTTGTACAGCAATATTACAGATGCTCTATGTGAAGAAATTACACTTCCACACTATTCTAATATTATACTTTGTCTTCAAAAACAATTGGGAAATAAAGCAGCA
>PVKC010018522.1:0-19596 GCA_004027635.1 Crocidura indochinensis
CAAAAGGAAGGGATAAAGGATGAATTCGGTTCAATTGCAAATATATAGTAAGAAATAATGCTGGCCTCAATCACTTTAGCAAAGGGAATAGACAGGAAGGGACAAATTTAAAGGGACAGAATATCCAAAGTTCTCGTATTGGAGGGGAAAGCTCCAAATTGGCATATATTTTCCATCACTTTTTAGCAACAGGGCCTCAAATTCCATGTTTATTTTCTCCCATATGTTGAGACAAAGATTTTTTTTAATATTCTGTGTCTTAATTTTTTGAGGCAGGTTAGAGTATTGGTTTGGGAGAATTATTTTTTTAGTTCCAACTGCGCTCAAAGGTTCATTTAGTGCTAGAGATTGAACCTGGAGCTTCTTTAAGAGACCATGTACTTCTACCCAGTGAACTATCTTTCTAGCACGAAAGAAATATTTTTCTATATCTCTACAATTGCAGAGGGCAGCCAAAGACTGGCAGTTGAAAAACGATGGCTTGTAATTATTGTATGAATTAGGAACCCTGAGTGTTTTCATTACTGCCATTTTCCATCTGATACTAGCCCTCAGTTTCCTCATTTAAAACTCATGAGGTTTGTGGAGTAGTTGTACCAGATTATATGATTTGGGGGGACATTGCCAATCAGAAATGTTTCATTACAGTGTGTCTGCTGTCCATTTAAATGTATTTTTAAAAAAAGAATGTTAATCCTTCCTAGGAACTTGCTACATCAGACTCAGATTCCACAACAGCAAACTGCAGGTAAGTACCAAAAACATTAAAGTATATGAATGAATCTAATAAACTAGATGATAATTATCATGCTATCTAATTTAGGAAACTTTATCTTGACCTAGTGAAGCAAAACAGTTGTATCATTCCTAATTCAGAGAATTTAAGAATAATGGCAAGTCACATAGATTAGTGTCAGAGTTATAAACAAGGACAAAAGATCTGAGGGCAAAAGCCTGCCATGGAGATGCTGTCTAATTAAGAAAAACTGAATGCAATCTCTTCTTCAACATTCATTCCTATTATTATTTCTCTTGTTATGAAAGTTTTCTAGCTTGATGCATTTAGGATTTGCCTCAGTAAGGAGCTTGAAAACAACTCTTACAAAGGTAAACCTTTGTGACTAATCACTGAAGCTTCAGGAAGGTAAATAAGAAATCATTGGTCTGGTTTTCATAGCTCTCTAAATAGCTATTCTGGGTCCAGAGCAATAGCACAATGGTAGGGCATTTGCCTTGCATGTGTCCAACCCGGGACGAACCCTGGTTTGATCCCCAGCATCCCATATGGTCCCCCAAGCCTGCCAGGAGTGATTTCTGAGAGCATATTGAGAAGTGACCCCTGAGCACCACCTGGTGTGACCCAAACCAACCCCCCCTCAAAAAATAAATGACGACAACAAGATGACTACAATTTTTCTCTGTGTTGTATTTTCCTAATAATTCCTTTCTTTAACTTAATTACTCCAGGTGTCTCTAACAAACTTCGATATTTAATTACTCCATTCATCTTGAGATATTGAGTAATAGCTTACTCATAATTATTTTCTAATCAGTGGTTTATTCTTAACTTCAATTGCCAGGCGAAAAGTAATGCCTTTTAGTTCTTTGGGGGCAAAAGCGGATTTAAAACATGTAGCTTAAAGATGGCATTATAATGATTACTTTGGCAACACATATACTGAACATGGCATTATGGTAGGAAAGCTATTTAGTAACTCTGAAAAACTGCAGTACATACAGAAATTTATTGGATGTTTTCATTGAAAAACTTATCTTCTCTCACTGCTTTCGGGAATTTAAGGAGATTTTCGTTTGACAACTTTTCAAAGATTTGAGGCAAGTATAATGAAGTTGTTTATCAGATTTTAATTATGAGATAACATTTATCAGAATTTTCTGCCACAATTTTGATTGCTCATTTTAATTAAATGCTAACATGTTTCAACAAGACTGTTCGATATATTGATGTGGTGGTGCTACTGGGTAAGCATTCAGGAGATTGATGAAGGAACAAACTTTGTTATAAGTATATGCTACTAAAAGGGCAAAGAAATAAATAAATCCCTTTAACAACTACTTTCATCACTTTAAAAAAATTAAGTGTTTCTGCAGTGGAAATGCTAGAATCTTTTCCTCATTAATCCCACTGACTTTCATCTCTCTTAAGTTGTCCTTCTAATAATTATTTTTCGCATGGAAACACTTTTTAGAAAAAATAGCAAACACCTCTTTTGCATGTTTTAAGGATACAGATATCTCCCACTAGGGGAATTAAGGAAATCGAAGTGGATATTAGGGAGATTTATTTGATAGTTATATATGTTTTTAGTAACAAGACCTGTTACCATACTACAATTTAACATTGGTAACACCTCCAATGACAGGGCAATTTATACATTAGCTACTGTGATAATAATCAAAGAATAGCCCTAGGGGAGTTTAGGTTGTTCAATCTAATTTTCTAAATTATTTTTCTAAAGAAAATTTTTGGAACTGACATTGTGAATCCAGGATGCTTTGATCTCCTTTTTACTTAACAATGATTTGTTAAACCCCCCCCCTTTTTCTTTTAAATTGGGAGTATATTGGCCTTTTTCTTGTTGTTCATATTTTTGTTTATCCCCAAAGTATCAAAGTGCAAAAAAGAAAAAAAAAGGCCACCATAGAACTTTTATAACTATAATAGATTATTTTTTTCTTCTTCTGTGAAATATAAAAGTAATTATATGCCTCCTGAAGGGAAAAGTTAAATGGGTCATTTACATTCCTTATCCAAATTCTATTCACTTGAATGAATTATATTCTCAATTTCAAAATTACTGTTATATCTGCATATGGATAGATTCCATGTTATTTAAGTATTTTCATGAGTTAATAATGATTGTCATGTTATTTTATCCTGATTAGTATCACAACAGTCCAAGTTGGTTTTCTGGGTGATGTAACATAATCAGAAGATTAGTCTCTTGGATATCAAGCAGGGTTTATTTTATCCATAAAGGTGGAAAGGAGACATATTTTAAAGTTGTATTTGAATTGTTCTTAAGAAGTAAAAGAATGAATTAGTTGCTGGTGTTGTAATTCAGAACTTGAGTAATAGAGCAGTTAAAGGTTGACGATAACACTAACTTTTGGAGTAGTCCCAAACTATTAGAATGGATGCCCTTTTAGATTTTCTCCTTTCTCAGCCCTTCTAAGCAAATGGTATTTTCTAAAAAACCTCAATTAAAAGGTATAATCATACATCCTGCAGTTAATTTCATTTTTTTTCTTTAATGTGGGATGATTTTACAGGCTGTCTTTTGAAGAATATCAAGCTGTATAGTTTTGACCCATGAAATAAAGGACTAAGTTATAATTTTTTTTCCAAAAAACCAAATTCAAAGAAAGAAATAATGCATTATAATTATTTTAAATCATTTAAGCTAACGTATATCCATATTCTTTCTTACACTTATAGGTAAATGGTATCCCTGAAGAAAGAAAACTGACTGAAGCGATGAATTTATAATCAGATAAAATAACAGTTATAGCTTATTCTCTCTCCAATAATGCATGAACTTTTCTGTTATATGTTGTGCATGTTGACAGTATTAAGTATGTACCAAAAATACAACATGATTTTCATTTTACTAATGCATTATTTTGTACTCAATCATTTTTGACAATTTGTAAAACATTGAGGACTTTATATTTGTTACAATAAAAAAGTGTCTTTAAAATAAACATTATTAATGAAGCATAATGTCTGATGAAATTTACTCAGTAGAAATTTACTTAGTAGAAATTTTCACACCAGAACAGATTCATGAGTTCATTTTTATTTGAACGAGATTATATTAAGCACTACCAAAATATATAACATTTATATACTTTGTATTCAAAATAGTAAACAGTTCATTTTATTTCTGTGCTATATAAAACCTGTGTTTTCATGTAATTCTTCTGAAGATTCCTAGTTTGAAAATGACTCAATTATCAAATATTTGTCTTTATAAGCAACTCAGAAGTCATTACACAGAAAGGCAAATTACCTCCTGATGGTTGTGTGAATTGGATCCAAAATCCCAAGGTTCTTTATGGCTTTATGGACACTATTTTGAAGGATTCACAGAATTTCCTTATTCAGTATTGGTTGATTCCATATACCTTGGACACTATTAGATCAATGTGGCAATCAGATGTCTAAACTGGTAGGGCATTTTGTTGCATACTAAATATGTTAGAATATCTTACCCATGGTAAATTTATGTTCAATCTATAAATTTACCACTGGACACAGAAATGCTGTCTAATCTGATTCTGAATAGAGTTTACCTGTTATAATGATGTGCAACAGTTGTCTTTCAATTAAAGCAATAATCTATATCCTTGACATAGGCGCCTCCTTTCACCATTTTTGTCCTGAGACTTAGCAGAAGTGTGTGTTTGTTTTTTTAAAAGTTTCTAATATATATGTCATATTTGTATTTCATTCAAATTTATTTCTATAGAATAAATAGCAGAGGATTCAAAACAAACAAGCAAAAAACATATCTTCAAAGTGAAATCTTAAATGTGAAATTAAAATCCTGAATAGGATAAAATAATGAATGATCCACAATACGGAACTATGTATCATCTGTTCTAGGAAAGAGGCCACTTAAGAGGACAGGGAAATGTAATTTAAGTGAACATTATTTCTTAGTCATATATTTGTATATATTTTAGTTATATAGTTTTATATTTGTGCAGAATTGACTGGGAGTAAGAATCTCACAAATCATATCTAATACCTCAACTCTGTAGTTTCCTCGGAAAAATAATCTTGCCCTAGGCAATATTTTTATTGGGAGAAAAAGTCCAAATAGTTTCTCCTTGTTATTTGTTAATGTTCACTTACATAATCACAAAATAATTGATGATTCTAGGGGCCAGTGTGATAATACAGCTAGTAGGTGTTTGTCCTGAATGCAGTTGACGCAGTTTCATCCTGGTCATCCCATATGTTCCATCATGCCCCAATAGGAGTAATCCCTGAGTACTGAATCAGGAGTAAACCTGAGCATTGCCAGGTGTGCCTTACTTTTCCCCTTAATAAGGATTCTACTGTGTGATGAGAATTTATATTCCAATTAATATTATACATTGAAAAATTGTAGAAAGTTTTGGGTTCCTAAGATGAATTCAAGATAAGACATCTTTATCAGCTGAACATAGTAAGCTATTATCCAGAACAAATAGTTGTAAGTTTTATATAGTTTAAGGAATTTAAGAAAAATTAGTTACAAATTTCAAATGCCCCTTAAAAAGCTAGACGGGGGTATAAAGCTACAGTATAGTGGGTAGGGTGCTTTGCATGTGGCCAGCCCAGGTTTGATCCCATATGGTCTCCAAAGTTTAAAGGGAGTGATCCCTGAGCACAAAGCCAGGTGTGAAAAAAAATGGAATGTGAAGATATTTCAAAGAACTGAATCAAACGCTTTGTATGGCAGAGGCCTGGATTAGATTTTATAGGGTCTCCTTAGCATCATTAGGAGCAACCTCAAGAAATGAGCTAGGAGTAGCACCTTCACATCACAAGATATATGTTCCCTTTTATAAAAAAAAAGTTTTGACTTTTTCTCTCTCCAAAATATGGTCACCCAATGAATTACAATTTCCCTTTGCAGAATTTCACGTCTGTTAATCTGCTCTGATATAAAGGAGCATCAAGTTTTAGCAATGTTCAGGTTAAATTATAAGATAAGGGCTTATTTGGAAAACAAGTAAAACACATCAAGCACATAGATGATGTGTAGATACTTGGGGATTGGTGGCCCAAGATTTGAGCTGCCTTTTCCCATGTTCTGTTATTAAATAAGTAACTTCAAGTAATTCATTCTAAGAACTAGTTTCAGTCATTTGTATTGTTGAATTTACTACAGAATTGCTTATTTAATGACTGCTCAGTATAATAATAGGCGTCATAATGTGTTCTAAGGATTCTGTGGTGAGCCCAACTAGCGCTAGAACCCAGACTAGCTTCTCCCCTTCTGGAGTTTTCTTTCTTGTAGGAAATATGTTATTTGGGTGCAATTAAATGTAAAATTAGAACTGTGATGTATGCTACGAGGTAAAGTAATTGGTGCTAAAAAAGTCTTAAGGGATATTTGATCAAGTCAACATTAGAGATTTACTATGGATGTTTTTTGCTGTTTTTTTTTAAATGAGTAGAAATCCATAAGACAAGAATAAGACGGAATATTTGAAGCAAAGAGAATATATCTGTCCCTTTGGGGATACCTTAAATATCTTAACAAGACTACCAGAGAGTACAGGTAGGGCTAGAATATGATTCATAGGACTAGTTTATGTTTCTCGTACTGGAACCCAGACATTGCTTGGTGTGATTAATTAGCACTGTACAAACTGAAGGATTAGCACATGTTCTCTTAAACACTTCATCTCTCTCTGCAGAAGCCCAGATTCTCTTTAACACGTATCCTCTCTTCCCTCAGGGCTTTCTAAGTAATTTTATTCAGTAAAAGCTATCTTGCGTCATCAAAATAATTAAATAACCTACTATCTGATCTCCCTTTAATTGTGCAATCAAAACAATAATTTCTTTGTCTTCTTCCAGTAATTGAAAATGATCTTTTCTTTCTATGTAGTTTTTCAATTTTTCAATTTTTAATTAAAATGCTATGATTTACAAAATTATTCATAGTTTAATTTTGGCCATAAAAATTTTGGGCATAAAATATTTATACTTTTGTATTTCTATGGATCTTTTTTTCCAATTCTAGACTTCATATAAATTAGATCAAGGAATATATGTTCATTTGTGATCATATTATTCTACTTTGTCAAATATGCTCAATATTAACCACATTGCAGCATATGATGGAATTTCATTTTTAAAAAGTATTTTTATTTTATTGTATGTATTTATATTTTTCTCATCCACTTATCTTTCCACTTCATAAATAATAGTAAATAAGTGTTAATAATAATAGATTCAGATGAATCAATGGTGTATCTATAAGTAATATACCATAGAAATTACATGAGAGAAAATAGCAACTTTATGAGAAAGCATTTACTTTGAAGCACTATCATCTCTATAATGGAACAAATTTATACAGGTACCTACCATCTGGTCTGATGGACTAAGAATAGCCATCTTTTATGTGATATTTTACCTAAAGAACATAGCATAAATCTAAATTAGAAGAAATATCTAGAAAAATTAAAGAGGAGGCATTGTCAAAATAACTAGCCTTTCTTTACTCATCAAAACTTTCACATTTATGGAAATAAACCTTAGTAGATTAAATCCCTATTTTTGAGAGGTTTGACAACCAAATGATATGTATAATTTTGAATTGCAATTACAGACTTATAAAAATTGTATAAATATGTATGTACATGGAGAGATAAATGAAGCAAGTGTGATAAAATTTCAACATGTGGTAAATTTGAGAATATAGAAATAATTGAACTATATTTAAAACTTTTTGAAAATCTTAAAGAATCTCAGAATAAAAAATTCTCTCAAGTAGTACTTTAATAGGGACTGGACAGATAGCATGGAGGTAAGGCATTTACCTTTCATGCAGAAAGACAATGGTTCAAATCCCGGCATCCCATATGGTCCCCTGTGCCTGCCAGGGTTGCTTTCTGAGCATAGAGCCAGGAAGAGCCCCTGACTGCTGTCAGATGTGACCCCCAAAAAAAGTAGTACTCTAATAAAAATATGAATAGATAAAATGACCTGAATTTAATATAGGGAAAAGAGTACTGTACATATGCATGATATTGAAGAAATAACTTGTTTGACTTTGAGAAATAATTTGTACATATGATTGATAGAATTTGCTAATGAATTCGAAATGTAGGAAAAAGAGGTATCAACCTGATATCCAGAGTTTCAGTTTTAGTTCCTGGCTATAATTTTGATTCATTTCCTGAGTTTGAGATGTTCTGGGAGGAAATATATGAAGGATAAAGTCATGAGTTTAGTTTTTACTAAACATTTTAGTCAAAAAGGCCAATATTAAGTAAAGCAGAAAACCATCTCAGGAATCTTTTATGCCATCTGCCGAATTTTTGTTTATATAGGTTTGCTCTAAAGCCTCTGATAAATTTCTACTAGCTACTAGATAATAGTAATAAAACATTAACCATGTATACTAATGCTTGTAATGGCTATATTAGTGCAAGGTGTTCAAAGGTTCTGTCATGGATAAAGATCATGAAGTTCAGGGGTGTTTTTTTTCAGGTGAATGTGTAACATAGGGCTATCTTAGACAAACCGTAAAATGTGCACACGTTTCAAAAGTAAATAGAGTTATGGCTTAACTAATCTGTGATTAATTCCTTATCCATAAATATTATTAAAAAGTTGAATGAAATCACTAAAATTGCTTTCTCTTTGTACTTGGAACATTTGGAATATTCTGTAGATTGAGAGCATGAAATCATCCCAGACCAAGCACATAGTTAGAATCATTGACATAAAAGAATCATTTGTTGGCTGTCCATAGAATTCCCAGAGTCAGAGCAACATATATTGAGGCCATCTCTTGATAGATAATCACAAATTAGCCTTAAGAATTTTCTTTAAAACGTTCTCTTCAATCTTTTCTAAAAACTAAGAATCATCTACAACTGCATAAAGTCTGTTTTGATAGATATTTCAAGTGTCAAACAGTAAAAAGTAATGGAAGACATATCTTTCAACTAGATTATGATAGAAATCTATTTTAAAGGCCTTTTTGGATATGCATTTATCTGTTGTTACAATTCTCCTTTCCTTAGCTGTCCTGAAGTTGGCTGTATATTGGCTAATTTAGAATGGCCTCATCTCATATTGAGAATACTGCCATGTAGATAGTCATTTGAAACAAAATTAAGTTGGATCTCACATCAAAGAGTAAAAAAATTGCAAATTATTTCCTTTATCATTTTGAAGTGGAGAAATCATCTTTATTTGAAATATAGAACTCAAAAGATTGACAAATATTCTACATTTTATAAATATACAAAATAAAATCACTATGAACAAAAGACAAACTGAGAAAAGTACTGTATCTTATAACCAGATGTTAATATCTGAAACATGTAAAGTACGTCATGGAGTTGATAAGGACTAACAATAGATGAATGACCCAACTGTATATGTAAACTACAAAAATGGAAATACCAGGGCTAGAATGGTAGAGCAGCGGTAAGGAGTTTGCCTTGCACGCGGCTGACCCAGAACAGACCTCGGTTCGATCCCTGGCATCCCATATGGTACCTCAAGCCAGAAGCAATGTCTGAGCACATAGCCAGGAGTAACCCCTGAGCTTCACCAAGTAAGGCCCAAGAACCAAAAAAATAAATAAAAAGAAAATACCCATTCATTAGTATTTTCAAATAGTTTACTTAAATGTAACATTTAATTAATTAAAAGTATAAAAACCAAATTGATAATAGATTTTTTGAGAACTGGAAAGCTATAAGAAATAAACAGTGTGTATTGAGTTAATATAGTTATATACAATCATTATATTATAATACATAATATATTGATATATTAATATTAATGATTAATAATTGATATGTTGATACTAATATATCCACAATATAATTTAATATAATATATTATATAATATATATTTATATAATATATGATACATTAGTAGAAGCATTAATATATTGAGTAAACATTTGTAGGGTGTCACAGGAAGGGCATCCTTGATGTTAAAACGAAAAATGTATACATTCTGTGACCCAGAAATTTCACCAAATCTGGAAACTTATCTCACACACATACTCACACTGGTGGAAAGTGACGAAAAAGGGATATTTGCTACAGTATTTGTAATAATTTTAATTGTAATTATTGGAATGAATTATTAAAGTAATAAGGGGATAGATAATAAAAATAAGGAATAATAGCTTTAGGATATAGTATTCATATCAAATAATATGATGTAGTGGTAACCATGTGAACTATGCATCAGGAAGGAAAGGTCTCCAAGTATGCAGCCAAAGGAGAAAAAAAATACAGGAGATGTGGATTCGATCCTAGCAAAACATGGTTCTTTGAACACAGGTTGAACAACACTTGAGTGTGAGTCTGAAGCAAACAAATAGTATAAAAACCTGTTTACATATTCTATATATCTAGAAGTGCTCAGGAATTACTTCTGGCAAAGTTCAAGGGACTGTATATAGTGCCAGGCATTGATTGGTCCCTAGTTGGCTATGTGAAAGGCAAGCACAATACCCTCATCCTTGAAACATTTCTCTAACCCATATTTTATTTTAAAAGGAAGAAATAGAGGGGCCAGAGAGATAGCATGGAGGTAGGGCATTTGCCTTACATGCAGAAGAACGGTGGTTTGAATCCCAATATATCATATGGTTCCCTGAGCCTGCCAGGAGCGATTTCTGAATATAGAGTCAGGAGTAACCCCAGAGCGCTGCTGGTGTAACCCAAAAAAAAAACAAACAAAAAAGAATAGAAATTTTTAGTTCTATTTTCTTTTTTATGTAAAGGAACCTTAAAAATATATAAAAAGCTTAAAAAGATGTAGTCAGAAAGCTTAGAGGGACCAGAGAGATTTACAGTGAGTAAGGCACTTGCATGCTGCCTGTCCAGGTTGGATCCCTGGAATCCCATATGATTCCTGGAGCAGTACCAGGATTAATTCTTGAGTAAAGAGCCAGGAGTAACTTTGCAGGTGTGGTTCCAAAAGCAATAAAGAAAAAAAAAAATAACATCAGTAGATCAGAGATCTAGGGAGAAGAGAGATTTACTTATCTCTCGAAGTGGCGGAAATATGAAATGTGTTTAATCTATTTTGGAGGTGGATTAGCTTTTATGGATAGAGTTAGTGTTAGGGTTAAGATTATCACTATGTTTAGGGTTAGGTGTAGGTGTATAGTTATGGCTAGAGTTATGTTAAGAGTTAGGGTTAAGGTTAGGTTAGGTTTAGGGTTAAGTTTAGAGTTAGGATTAGGGCTATCACTAGAGTTAAGTTTAGAGTTAGGATTAGGGCTATCATTAGGGATAGGGTTAGGATTAGGTTTAACATTTAGATTTAGGTTTAGGTATAGGTGAAGGTTAGTGTTAGCTTTAGCATTTATTTGTTGTTTTATTTTGTCTTGGGATTCTTTTTTATTTAATCACCGTGTTTACAAAAAATTTCATACTTTGATTTCAATCATAGAATGTACAGTATCCTTCACCAATGTCATCTCACCACCACTGATCACCTTTTCCTTCCCCTATTCCAACCATTTGCCTGTCTCTCAGGCAAGCATTCTGCCTCTCTCCTCACTAACATTGTCATAGTAGATGTCATTATGATTAGTGCTCTAGCTGCACTCATTGGTCTTCATGTCATCAGCTGGTTTTCCTGGCATTCAAATCTATTTCTCTGGATAATATTTTTATACTGTCTTATATTCTGCAGATGACTCTTTAGGGTTTTCTAAATATGTCATCTACAAACAGTGAAAGCTTGACTTTTTCCTTTCCTATCTGGATGCCTTTGATATATTTTTCTTGCCTAATTTCTATGGCAAGTACTTGTAGTTCTATGTTGAATAGGAGTGGTAAGAGGGGGCAGCTTGTTTTGTGCCAGATTTTATAGAAAAGGCTTTCCATTTTCCCCCATTGAGTATAATATTTGCCATGGGCTTGAGTAAATGGCCTTGACTATATGGAGAAAAATTCCTTCCATTCTCATCTTGTTGAGAGGCTTTATCATGAATGGGTGTTGGATCTTATCACTGCTTTTTCTGTATCTATGATATGATCATGTAATTTAATTTTCTCCTTCATTGACATAGTGCATTGCTGCAGATATGTAAACGTCCCTAAGCAAACCTTAGTGGGTAAATATTCCTCAATGAAAAATTAAGTGGGTGCGCAAAGCGGACAAATATGAAATATGAAATGAAATAAATGAGACCACACAAGAATACATGGGGTCCTTCGCCAAAGGGACGAATGACAAATTTTATTTTTTCCATAAGCCTTTTATGGGCAGGTTTAGGAATGCAAGGTGTAGTCAGTGAAGACAAAAGAGTGAGGGAGAAGTACCATAAGGGACTAACCTAAAATTTGCATATTAAAGGACCATCCTACAGGTGAGAAAGAACTTCTGTTGAGGGTTAATGGTGGAAATGTTTTGGGTAAATAGATGATTGCTTCCATCAGGAGCTAGACTTGGAAAAACATGTTCTTGGCGCCAAGGTTAAGACTGACAAAGAGACTAGCCAGCAGGAGACTTTTAGTGGGGTTTGATATTTGTTCTTCCTTTGTCTGAAAGAAAAGCTGAGGCCTGGTTTTTATAATGGTCAAATAGAGAGAAAGAGTGCAGTGTCACCGCCACGTTGGAAGTATGACAGAATTATCGCCAGTAATCCATGCAAAGGATCCATGATAGACTTCTAAGCGGGCCTTCTAGCTGATGTTTCTTGGAAGAAAAAATTAGACAGCACCAGGAAAGCCAGAAAGACATCTGGTGCATGTCCCCCTAAGTGGGGGGTGACAGTGCATTGCATTGATTGATTTGCATATGTTAAATCATCCTTATATTTCTGGGATGAATCTTACTTGGTCATGGTATATGATCTTCTTGATGAGATTTGGATCCTTCTTGCTAGGATTTTATTGAGGATCTTTGCACCTGTATTTATCAATGATATATGTCTGTAGTTCTCTTTTTTGTTATCAGGATATTAGCTTCATAAAAGCTATTTGAGAGTATTTATGTTTCTTCAATTTCCTGGAGAATCCTGAAAGGGCTGGTAGTAGATCCTCTTAAAAGGTTTGAAAGAATTCGCTGGTGACTCCATCTGGGCCTGGACTTTGGTTTTTAGGAAAACTTGATTACCATTTTGATTTCCTCAGTAGTGATAGGTTTGTTCAAATATACCAGAATACTTGGTTTAACCTTGGGAGGTTATGAGTCCAAGAATTTATTCATTTATTCGTTTCTTCCAGGTTCTTAATTTTTGTGTCATAGAGTTTCTATGATTACCCTTTTAATTTCCTTAGTGTTGTGGTAATCTCTCCCTTTTCATTTCTCATTTGGTTTATTGTTTTACTTTCTCTCCCTTTCATTGTAAATATCCCTAATGATTTGTCAATCTTGTTTATTTTTTCAATGAACCAACTTTAGCTTTCTTTAGGATCTTTAGGATTTTTTTTGTATATCCTGTTCATTAATTTCTGCTCGAAGCTTTGTTATTTCTTTCCATCTGCCTACTTTTGTTGTTCATTTTGTTGTTCTTTTTCCAAATTTTAAAGCTGTGACCTTAAATTATTTCCATAGACCTCTTTTCCTTCCTGATGAATACTTTTAAGACTGTACATTTTCCCCTTAATGCTACTTTAGCTGTGTCCCACAAATTTTTATTATTTGTTCATTCTCATTTATTTCCAGGAATCTTTTGATTTCATTTTTTTCTTTTTTTTGTTTGTTTGTTTTGGGGTGACATCTAGTGATGCTCAGGGGTTACTCCTGGCTATGCACTCAGAAATCTCTCCTGGCTTGGGAGACCATATGGAACTCCAGAGAGGATCAAACCACAGTCTGTCCTATGCTACTATAGGTAAGGCAGATGACTTACACCTTGCGTCACTGCTTCGGCCCCTGACTTCCTTTTTGACTTATTCTCTGACCGACTAATTGTTTAGTAATAAGTTATTTAATCTCCTGCTGTTGAATTTTTTCTTGTGTTTGTTTGAGTCACCTCTAATTTCAGTGTATGATGATATGAAAAGATAGTTCTTACAATTTCTATCCACTTGGTTTTATAGAGATATGTTTTATTGTTCAGCATGTGGTCTGTCTCAGAGAATGATAAATGAATATTAGAGAACAATGTGTATCCATTTTTCTGGGAATGGAGAGCCCTATATTTGTCTACTAAGCCATTCTCTTCCATTTCTTTTTTCAGAGCTATATATTCTTGTTGGGATTTAGCCTGCTTGACCTATCTAGGCAGAACAGGGCAGTATTGTATCTCTATTATAATATTGTATTGTATCTCCCACTATAATAATATCTTCTACTATTATTGTATTGGTATTGATGTCTTTCTTCAAATCGGTCAGCAATTGTTTTGAATATTTTGCTGGTCCCCTATTGGATGCCTATATGTTTCTGAGTGTGGTTTCTTCCTGGTACACATATCATTTGATTATGGACAAAAAGTGTCCATCATCCCTTATCACCTTTTTAAGCCTAAAATTTGTGTAATCTCATATAAGTATGGCCACTTCAGCCTTTTAAATGGAATAGTTTGCTTGAATGATTGTTTTTCAACATTTGACATTAAGTCTATGCTTGCTCTGACTATTCAAATATGTTTCTTGGAGGCAGCAAAACATTAGATTCAGCATTTTGATCCTTTTGCCACTCTTTGTCTCTTAATTGGTGCATTTAGTCCATTAACAATGAGAGAGATGATTGTCATGAAATTTAGGGTCATCTTTTGGTAAGAGTTTGGTGTGTTTGCTAGATATGCCTTGCCTTAAAGTAGACCTTTTAGTTCTTTCCGCGTTTGTTTTGAGTCTGTTAAGTTCCTCCGCTGTTTGAGGATCTGAGAAGCTGTGTATCCTTCCTTCAAACCTGAATGTAAGTCTGGCTTGGTGAAGTATTCTTGGCAAGGCATTATTTCTTTGAGTTTTGTCACTATATTCTACCACTACTTGTGAACCTTGAGGGTTGCTTTTGACAAATCTACAAGAATGCTCCTTTGTATATAATTTCCTTTTTTGATCTTGCTGTTTTAAGTATTACACCCCTATCTGTGAGATTCATCTTGTTATTAGTATTGCCTTAGGGTTTTTTGTTTGTTTGTTTTTGTTTGTTTGTTTGTTTTGGATCTTTTAGCTGGTATTCTTTGGGCATATAGTGTTTGGTTGCATGCACTCTTTAGTTCTGGTACTTTTTCTGCAATTATGTTCTTGACTGTTGATTTTTTTCATGGAGATTTTTTATAATGATTTTTATGTTGTTTCCATTGAGTATATCACAGACCTCTATTATTATTGTTCACATTCTTTGAGGATTTTTCCCATCATTTGATTATTTGTTTTAAGGCTCTTTACCAGCCTCTTTAAAGTCTTTCTCAGAGAGGCTATGTAAGTATGTAAATGTCTGGTACTTGTTGGGTCTTCAGTCATCATTCTCTAAGCATGATGGTGTTCTGCGATGCTTTCACATAGTGTCCTTTATAGTATGTTTTTTTTCTATGTGTTTTGCTGGTGTACATTGAATTGGGGATAATTGCAGCCATGAAGTGAAGCAGAGAGGCTGTATTCCTCTGCTCTTATGTCTCTAGGTTGGAGAAGACTATGTTCCCTCAGCAGAGGAAGGGCTTCAACTCTCAGATTAAATTTGTCCTTTGGGAGAGGGGATGCTCACCCTTCTGTTTTTTAGGGTTTCTTTTAAACTGGGTCTGAGCTGAGGTTCCTCAAAACTTGTTTAATATTAATATTTTTATTTTACTATATTATAAAGTAATTACAGATATTCTTTATTGAAAATAAACAGAAAATAAATAATGACAATCTGTTGTAGAATGAGAAAGCTTAAGGATAGGATTGGTACAAGTATATAATTCTATTTCTGTTATCTACTTATAGCTTTCCTGGTATTTTAAAGATGACCAGAATGCTGAGAGAGGTTTCTAATCCCCTGGTGTCTTCTTTCTGCTCTCTCCTTATAACTCCATTGGTATTTTCAAGACTTGTACCATGCCAAAAATGAGGTAGAAATAAACTATGTTGGCAAAGTGATGAGTAATTCTAACTTTTGATCCAATAATTTCGATTTCTTTTACATGTTTCAGCCCAGATAATATTTTAATTTTGAGAAAAAAATTAAAAATCAATGTTAAATGACTGATGTGGTAGAAGTAGTGTATAATATGTAAAAAAATTGTTAGAAAAAGTTTAAATGACTACATGTTAAAAAAGGAAAAGTTAACAATAAAAAGTAATGTAGTAGCATATACTATGATAAAAGTTATAAGACTAAATTTTAGTAGCTATACATGTGTGTATAAAACCTAGTAGAAATATCAGAATATATCTATTTTGTAGAGTTGATTGAAAATGCAAGTCTAAATATTAACTGTCAGGGTATCTAAGGTTAAGGAAAACATTGTCTCTGCAATTTAAAAACTAGACCATTACATTGCCACAACTTGATGAGCTATGGGAATACTTAAGATTTGCCAAGATACTCCATAGAAAAACCCTGGAATTTACTTTTAATCATTCAGATGGACACTGACAGCCAAAACTTTTGCTCGATAGCACAGGCTCAATAATTTTATTCTTTTAAAATTATTAAAGAAGATAAAATCAAAAGTCAGCTTCTTTTAAAAAGTATAAGGCAAAACCTAATAAAGCTCCTCTAGAGTGATGAGTTTTGAACAATGTCATTTTTATTCCCTGATGTTCTCTCCTAGTTAAACTATTTATTTAATGTAGCTCCAAAAAATGGAATTAAATAGGACCATAGAGATTTCTCTAAAGACTGACCACATGCTTTGCTTGTAGGGTCCTGTGTTTAGTTCCTGGAACAGAGCCAGCATTAGTAGTCCTGAGCGACTAAGTGTGGCCTCAAAACAAAAACAACAAACTAGAGCAATGAACTATTTAGAAGTACAAAGAGCCAGCCACATGCTTGTTAAAATATTTATTTTTAAGACATCTTTATTGTTAATGTATATTGAAAATAGGCTCATTTTAAAAGAATTTCATTGAATTTTAATTTTGTAGGATTTCTTTTGACCAAGAGACAATACTTTTTTAGTAAAGTAAATGAGATACTTCATTTCTTTATTCTGCTGATGTATATGTTATTTTTCTGTATTTATTTATGTGCTGATATTACAGAATCTGAATTCCTAGATATATATAGGGTATGCTCAGTATTTTTCTTTTGATACTTTTATGTAGCATAAAATTAGAATAAAGTTATATGTTTCATTTTTGTTATTATTAAGTATGAATTTATCACTATTTTTATAATAGACATGGATGTGAATTGTACATATCTCTACTAATAAATAAAAAGTCCAACATGAAGATCAAAAAGAGAAATCATCTTTTTGGAAGGAGGAAATTCTCTACTTCATCATCAACCTATAAAAGTCAGGCTCTACAATGACTAGTTAAAAGAATGTGTAGGTTCCAACGTGTTCTACAGGCGTCTTACTTGTTGACTTCTTGCCTTGCTGTAAGAATAAACAAGAAGGGGCCAGAGATAAAGTACAGGAGGAGTTTAAGAATTTATCTTCAATATGACCCTGGTTCAAATACTGACACCATATATGGTCCTCTGAACACTGATAGGGGTCACTCGAGAGCACTGAGCAAAGAATAGCCCCTGTGACCAACGCTGACTATATAACCAAAAATCAAAGACAGAAGATGTGGGCAGATGCTTGCCTTGCATACAACTAATCCAGGTTTGATACCCAGCAACACATATGATTCCCTAAGCACCACCAAAAGTGATACTTGTACAGAGCAAAAGTAAATTCTGTTTGACACTCCCAGGCTATTCCAAATTACAACAACAACAAAACAAATTGTGTGATTATGAGTTTACATCATTCCAAAGAGTTTGGGGGTCCCAATTCCAGATAATCCAAAAAGAACTGCATCATTAAAGGAAAATGAGATTTAGAAGTTATTGTGGGGGAGGAAGATGGTTAATATCAATAGTGGTCTAAACTTGAAATGCAGAGTTGGAACTGAAGTTTTTCTTCATGATTACTTTTAAATTATTATATTCAAAAGAGTAGTCCATGGTAATGATGAGGGCAAACTCCCTGAAAATATGTGGAGTTGGATTTGTGTGCAGGACATGTGAGGACAGTGATGGTTTGAGATACACAGGTCAGATTTATTTCAAGAAAAAAACAGAATAAAGAAAGTAACTGTGGATGGTCTACAGAATGGGAATTTTTCTTCCACCTCAATATTCAGCCTGACTTTCTTTCTCTGGGGGCTAATCCCAGTTTATAATAAGCAAGTAAGGTCCATGAATCTGATATTCTCCTCTGATACAGGAGTCATTAAAATGGGAAATATTTATGTGGGGTCTCTGAGCAGCTTGACAGGGGCTTAGAATTTTATGAGTTCTGAACCTCCTTCTACCCCAGTTCCCATACTTTATCCATTTATAGACATCACAAACACAGCATGACTTACAGCAAAGAGTAATCAAAATGAATGATGGGTTTTGAGCTTGAACTATTTTTTAATCTAAAAAGTATCGTTAGCTAAATAAAAGACACATTGTAACATTGGAAAGTATTTGAAAGATTATTTTTGGTTTTGGTAGGGGACAGGGACACACAAATGAGTCTGAGGTATTCCTCTTGGCTTTGTGTTTGGTGCTAGCTTCTTGCAATATGCAAGGGCAAAAGTGCTAAGGATAGACACCACACCTTATGCAGGCATGTTGCCTGCCCATTGAGTTATTACTCTATCCTCAACAAGGATTTATCATCTTTATTATATAAAGAGCACAGAGATTGCCAAAAAAAAAGTCAAGACTTTAACATTATAAAGAAAATGGAAATTTTGTCTTAAGAAACAGCTAAAGTAAAGGGTGGACTCATTTATTTCTGGTATGTAAAATAACAAGAGAATAAAAGGTATCAATGATGAGTAAACTTTGACCCTAGAGTACCAAAAAGAGAGTATATAAGAAGAGATAGTCTGGAAAACAGGGGCAATGGTCAGGGTTCTTGGACTTTAGTGGTAAACAAATGTGGTATCTGTGTATGCCTAAACCACTAAAGTCAATTCTTCTATTATCATGAGACCCAATGGAAATAATTAACCTTTAAAATGTTTCTGTTGAGGAGAAAGGTTGAAATGTGGGAGAGAACTGTGGACATTGGTAAAAAGATACTAACATCAAGGATAGGATTGGAGTTGAAATATTGTATGCCTGAAACTCTATTATCAATAATGGTGTAAATCACAGTGCCTTAAAAAATTAGTGTTTTACTCTCTTGTTGGTTTAAGCACCAAAAAATTGCCTCCCTTCAGAAATGCTTAGTGTCTGAGAATTCCTAGCTCCCTTCAGAGGTTCCTTGTCTTTTCTTTAATTTTTTAATCTATATAGAGTTGACTATAAAATATTGTGACTAATAATACTATTAAGAATAGTTTCATGGGGCCCAGGAGATAGCATGGAGGTAAGGCGTTTGCTTTTCATGCAAAAGGTCATCGGTTCGAATCCCGGTGCCCCATATGGTCCCCAATTTCTGAGCACGGAGCCAGGAGTAACCCCTGAGCACTGCCGGGTGTGACCCAAAAACCACCAAAAAAAAAAAAAAACAAGAATGGTTTCATGTATTTTCTTCAACTGTACCTATCAATAGAGAGCCTGCTGCCCTCCACTGTGGTCTCACAGGGCCCTCCATTTGAATATCTCCATGTCCTCTTTACAACACATACTCAGTTCTGTGAACCAAATATATTCTGATGCACAATATCTATGTCATGATAGGTTTAAGAGGTTGTGGCATATATGAAAAATAGAATACTCACAGCTATATGAGGCAAGCTTTCTGATTTGTTCATGAAAAAAA
>PVKC010018523.1:0-19579 GCA_004027635.1 Crocidura indochinensis
GCTGGGCACCGAACTGCCTGATGCGACAGAGTCGCGGAAAGGAGATGGTGGGGTGAGGGCGGGCGACTCCTCCGGGGTGCCCTTGCCCGTGGCCTGCAAGCCATCCTCATCATCATCCTCAAGCTCATCCTCCTCCGTGTTGCCCTCCCGCTCGTACAGGTACTCCTGGAGCAACTTGAAACGCTCGCTGTCATCCTCCTCCTCCTCCTCTTCCTCCTCCTCCTCTTCCTGAGCAGCAGGTAGGGAAGTGGACTCCTCCCCAAAAGTGCTCAGCGGCAAGGGTAACATCTGGAGGTGCTGGGGAGTCACCTGGGAGGCTGCGTACAGAGACCGCACCCCATTCCCTGGACCCCCCTGACCTGGGAGCACCGCATTGAAGTCGGGGATGGTGCTGCTGAAGTTGTTGGCCACAGCCTGGAGCTGGTCCAGCAGTGGTTTGGGCTGGGCCGGCTGCTGCGGGGGTGGGGGCAGCCCCCTGGGGAGCCCCGGGTCAGCCAGGAAGAGTGGGGTGTCCTCAGAGGTGAGGTGCGGGGGCAGAGGAGGGGTGTTGGGCGCGGTGGTGGGCACCCTTCGGTGGACCACCATGGAAGGGCTGCTGTTGGGAGGGCTGAAGGCCACGGGCAGCGCCTCTTCTTCCCGCACATTGTAAAGGGCCTTGGTGCTGGTGTCAGAGAAGGTGAGGCTCTTGCCCGAGCCTTGGTGACTCTTAGTGAGGGGTTTGATGACAGCCGTCTGGTTGCAGGCCATCTCGTTGGTCTTCACGTGCACAGAGAGGCGCTGCCACATGTGCTGCCCCTTGGGCACCTGCCTTCCACCGGCTTCGGACCATGACACTGACTTGCCGTTAGAACTAAGAAGAAAAGAGAAAAAGGTTGGTGGCCCGGCTCGCCATGCAAACACACAGAAGTCTCTTACAGACATCAGAGGCCAGCCCACTACCTCTGGAGCTAGCTTTCCAAGCAAGGCCCCAACAGGCCCTGATGCAACAGTTTGCACCCCTGCTTTCCTGGACTTCTCCATCCAGGCTGTACTGACCACTGGTTGCCTCTGGAAGGTGATTCTATCCACCCCAACTCAACATAGAATGTTTGCACCCTAAGAAAAAGTTGTGGACAGAGAAGAAACCAGTGTATTTGCATTTGATCATTTCACAGAGGAATTCTCTCTCTCTCTCTCTCTCTCTCTCTCTCTCTCTCTCTCTCTCATATCCACACACATTGAATGTAAACCTTTTCAAAAAATCGGGATCTTTCAAAGAATCACAATCTTTCAAAGAGATTAATTAAAAATAAAACCTTGGTTACATGTGGAGAAGAGAAAATAATGATTGGAACTCCTGTAGGGGTGGACCCCAGAGACACTTTTGACTTCAATTTAGGACACAAGGATGTGATTCTCCTCCAAGTCTTCAGTGCCAGGGTCCCTATGAAGATCAAGGGACACCA
The DNA here is from genome assembly GCA_004027635.1 of Crocidura indochinensis. Taxonomy (NCBI): domain Eukaryota; kingdom Metazoa; phylum Chordata; class Mammalia; order Eulipotyphla; family Soricidae; genus Crocidura; species Crocidura indochinensis. The sequence goes on from PVKC010018523.1 coordinate 1,446, forward strand.
GGACTGACTACCTGATAGTGTTCATGGGGCTATGCAGTGTCTCAGATTAGACCAGAGGTTCATGCATGCGATGCACACTTTTCTGCCTTGTGCTATCTCTTTAGCCTTCTGACTATTAGATCTTAATCTCCATTACTCTTATACTCAGGTACAAATTCAGACCCACATATAAAACTATTCTGTGTCCTCTTGGTTAGAAAACATATCCCCTTAGTACATTTTCCCTTCTTCATGCAAGCAAGTTCTGTTACCAGGCAGAGTATTTATTCGAAGAGTGCCTGTATGGAAGAGAGAAAAGTAGGGGCAGGAAAACCCATATCTGAACTTCATTGGAATATTCCAAAGGTTTTTATTTTCCTGTTGTTTCAACATCTATAAAGGATCCCAGTTTATATATATATATGTATATATATATACATATATATATATACATATATATATATATATACCCTGATACACAGTGGCTGGATTGGTATTTTCACACTGGGAACATAGAAGTAGGCATGTTGGAAATAGTAGCAAGCCAGGGAACCCACCCCAGTGCTATGTCCATATAACCACTTTCACCATTTGCCATAAGTGGAGACAAATGAGACAAAAATGTGGTCCAGATCACGCAGAGAAGTTACTGAGATTAAGATCCCACAGGTATTGAGCCTTACTGAAGAAGAATCTTAGCAATCCAGCAACCATCCAGCAGGACCCATCCTGAGGGGAGACTCCTACAACCAACCAAAGAGTATCCTTGAAGAAAAAACATCTCAATTGTAATGTGTGTTTACTTCAATTGGATTCTGGAAATTGTAATCACTAGCTTTACTTTTGAAATCGAATTATTTTTTCATTAGTTTAGAGAAGATGAAAATACTTTAACATCGTGTACTATTAATAATAATGATAGTGTTGATAGTTAAATTCAGAAATCATTTTTATTTTTAAAAGAATTTGTTTCATCTCTGTACCCATGAAAATAATATAGACAGTAGACAGGAATAGTACATTATGACATCAGAAGATCGTAATAGCGGGGCTGGAGAGATAGTAAGTATAGTGGATAGGGTGCTTGCTGAGCACGACCAACCCAGATTCTATCCCTGGTATCTCATATGGATTCCCAAGAAATAGTAGGATTATTCCTCAGTGAAGAGCCAGGAGTAAACCCTGAAAATTTATGGGTATGACTCCCCCAAAAGGAGGTAGATAGATAATAAACTCCACCCTTTAGGCTAGTGTGTGTGGAGTACACTAGATTCTATAACACAATCTCATTTGGGAAAATGTATTATTTTTAATAAATACTAAAATGATGTTTCAATATTTGATGTTTTATATTTTAAAATACTAAAGTGAAAAAAGTCCTCACACAAATTCTAACACTGATTACAGAAAATTCTGCTTACAAAGGCTCTAAAGTATGTACATATACATATATATATATCAATAAATATAGATATAAAGATGTAATAGCTAAATATTGCTCTTATTGTTTGGAAAAGACTTAATTCTCCAACATATATGATAACCCATTTTTATTTTATTTATTTAATAAATAAATTCTTCAGTTGAATCACTACAAAATAAACAGCTAAAAAGTTGTTCATGATTGAGTTTGAGTCATACATTGTACAACATTCTTCACAGTGTACATTTTCAGCCCTCAAGGTCCCAGTTTTCCTTTCGCCTTCCTCCCTGTTCTCTTCTCTATGTGACTCTGGGGCAGATATTTTTCATCTCTCATTCACTCTCTCCCTTCATTTTATCTTTTAGATATTGTAATTTGAAATATTGCTACTGAAGGGGTAGATTATGCCTATTGCCTTATCTCCTTGTATGATCATTTCCAACTACCATTGTAATAGTGTTCCCTTCTCTGTCCTAAGTGTACTCCCCACTCTTTGGGTCAAGCTTCCTACTATGAATTGGTCCTCATAGCCTTTGTCTCCTTTATCTTTGGCTATCATTACCATACTATTTTTTAATATCAAAAAATGAGTGGAATGCCATTTCAAATATGTGTGTAATCCTTCTATTCCTGTCTATTCCTCACCCTCTGGCTCATTTTATTTTATATTTGTAAGTAAATTCTTTACTTGAATTGTTTTGATCAGTATAATATTTTCCTTATGCATTCATGTATAAGGAAATTTTATGACTTCATCTTTCCTAACTGCTACATAGTATTCCACTGTTCTCAGATACTTCACTTGTCTCCAAACTCTTGCTATTGTGAATAGTGCTGCAATGAACATAGAAGTGCAAAGATCTTTTCTGCATTGTGTTTTTGGGCCCCTAACATATAAACTATGCTCTAGATGCAAATAAAATTGTAAACTCTCATCTCCCAAATACCACATAAAATGTAATATTTAGCTACAATATATGCTTAATATAGTTAAGCATATGTGAATTACTTCTAAGCTTCCACACTATCTTGTCACACGAGCTTCTGAATTGAGAACTCAGAATAGAATGAAGAATGGTATGGTGCTTTATGGCAATAGTCCAACAACAAATTAGCTAATGGCAGGTCCTGAATGCAAACTACCTCTTTGGAGTATGAAACTCTAGGTACACTCTCTTTTAACTTTCTCAGTCCTTTCCAATCATACTATGTCTCTCTGTACATTCAGCATTCCTCTACCTTTCTTAGAAATGACTGTTTCCACTTCTCTTGTTTAAATATACTCTACAAGGCCATCCAATCTCAATGATTCAGAGCTCATTAAATTACAGTGGCAATGTCTTTTCCTTCCTCCAACATGTAGTAAGTGCTCATTAAAACAATCTTTAGGGACTGGCTAACTGGTAAACCACATTTCTTGTATGTATGAAGTCCTAGGATCAATCCTTACCACCACATGATATTCTTCCCACTCCCCTGCTACACACAAACACACACATTTATAGACACACAACACTGTCAGATGTGAATGTCACAAAAATATAAAATTATGTATTAAACGTTTTGTAATGAGTCATTACTACTAGTGTTTGTAAATAAAAGAAAGTTATCTGAGATATGATTTTCACCTAATTTAAGCATTAGACTTTGTACCCCAACGAAGCATTAATCCAACTTCAAATAAGTAATATCAAAACTAAAAAAAATTAAATCATTCTTGTATTTTGAACTTACCTTACATAAAACCACTCAAATCCTCATTTAGGCTGATTTCCACTTGTCCCTTGTCCTTGGATTCTATGTGGCTCTCCTAAAATTATCAGTTCTATACATCAAAAATGCCAATGACCATATTGTGTTCATAAGGATCACTATTTAGTGTTTTTAATATAATACTATTTTATTCCTGTGCTGGGAGAAATTTACTTCATTAACATTAGCAAATTTTCTTCCCCTCACATTCTTGCTCTAGATTTGCTATAAAGTATTGTTTTATTAATTTTAATGCCCCAGGGCATTTATCAGATGTAAACATTAGGCCAATGTTTAAAAAAAAAAAAAGCAAAAGCAATTGCATCCTAAAGAGACAGTCAAAAAATATAAAGCATCTTCTGGAACTGGAGTGGTGGCACAAGTGGTAGGTTGTTTGCCTTGCACGTGATAATCTAGAATGGACCGAGGTTCGATCCCCCGGCATCCCATATGATCTCCCAAGTCAGGAGTGATTTCAGAGTGCATAGCCACGAGTAACCTCTGAGTGTCATCAGGTGTGGCCCACAAAAACAAAAATAAATAAATAAATAAATAATAAAGCATCTTCTAATAGAAACTGTAGAACCGATGAACTTAGGTCATTCAGGATTCCATGGATTTATTTTTATCCTGTGATCTGTCCTTAGCTTGAATGTTCCATGAATCTATATAAACATTAAGCATTATTTTTAGAGACACTTAATCTTATTTCTTTGTAGATTATTGTTTTTTATAAATGTGTCTAAGTTTTGTTATAATCAAGTATGCTGCTAAATACAAATATAACTAAATTTTAAGAGTACTTTTGTCCTTTTTTGTGCATTTATGTAATCACTAGTAAAGTCACAGTTACTATCATAGACTCAGCTAATTTTAATTACTAACTGTTTTGGTTTAAAAAGGAGTTATTCTCTTTGAAAAGGTTGGGAACCCCATTACTGTGATATTAAAAGGTGGAGGATGCATATATGAGTGGAAACAAAAGTTGTCTCTGCCTTCTAAAAAGGAAAGCTACTATGAAAAGAAGACTTGTATTGAATCCCAGAATATTTTCATACCTGGTGTTTTAGTCACCAGCCTAATTCTTCTATTGCTTAATTCTATTCAGCTCCCTAATCTTAGAAAACATCCTGATCTAGAGATACCACAAAATTGTCTCACAGCACACACACACACACACACACACACACACACACACACACACACAAATACATAACACACATCCCTTGCTCTAATTTCAAAAGATAGACTTCAGTCTCATACAATTTCATATTTGAAGATTAAAAGGCAATAGCATTTGTCATAAACAAGTTGGGTGGTTTATTTTCTTTATTGATACGAAAGTTATTGGAGAAAATTGTTATGAGACCTGAGAGGAATAAGAGGCAGCAATACTGCTGTGTTAGAAGTGTGCAGAGCAAAGCAAGTCTGGGGCTGCAGTTACAGCTACAGCAGACTGGAGGTCTTGTTTTGGTTTCCTTTTCATGAGATAAGCATTGAAACAGCCCCCTGCCCCCCCAATAAAAACAACAGAAAAACCAATATTTACAGCACTTTAGAGAATAGTTGGAAGTGGGTGGTGTAAACAGATGAGTATATATTTGGCATTCAGAGTGATCCTGTCTGTTTTATTTGTTTCAATAAGTACTAGTTACATCTGCAGAGTACACTGCTCTCTGCTCTCGAGAGGTCTAAAATGGGAATAGCAGTGGGTGGGTGTTTGAGATCAGGAGGGAAGCATCCTGTACACGCTGCCTGAGGGGGGAGTTCACACAGCACCTGTCTCCCTTATGTCCAATACCAGGCTTTGCCACGAGGCTATTAAGCTTCTCCACAGACAGAAGGATGCCATCCAGAGAGCCCACGGACACGGCAAGACTTTCCCAGTAGGTGGGAGGACTCGCTCTCCAAAGCCTGGGTGGTTCACATTGGTTTTCTTTGAAAATGAAAGTGAAAACCAAAAAAGTCATTGAGCCCCAGCTTGTCTAGCTAGATTATCTCAGTCAGAACACAAACCAAATCACAGCCTTGCAGGCATTTCTGTTGTCACCTGGTAGCTATGGCTAGGATAGGAGACTTTCCCAGCCAGGGTGGTACAACTACCGCCAGAAGGACTCAATAAAAAAAAAAAAAACATGGGAATGAAAGAATTGCCCAAATAGATCACTTCTACCTGCTTTCCACCTGCAGGGATCTGGAAGAGAAGATAGGTCCTTCCCAGGCAATTACAAGTTAGTCTTTAATAAAGGATAGCTACAAACTCCAGCTCTGCTTCTGAAATTTTTTTCAAATAAACAACTTGCATACTTTATATATATGTGTATGTGCATACACATATATTCATATTCTCTGGCAGCTAATCTGAACATAATTAAAATTTCTCACCTTTTTGACTCACCACTAGTTGTAAGGTAGAGAAGCTCTGAATGCATTACTGGAAAAAAACACTTTCTGATTACATGACAAGTTGGTTGTTTCTGCTAATGGTAAAATATAAATAGCATTGTGAGTTCCATACTCCCCTTTCATCAGAAGCTAGTCATAGAAGCATTTGGTTTGCTGGAATGAAAATGTATAATCCTTTCTGACTCTTTAGATTATAAGTATAAGATACAGAATGAAAGTCAATTGAAAAGTAAATACATTTGCCTTTGTTAGTTGTGTAATTGCCTCATTTTTTTGTTATTGTTACTTACTATTCTTGGCATTTTTGTAATAATAAGATTAAGAGTTTTGCACACTCCACATGCATTGAAGTGCATCATACATATTTCTGACTGTGGTTTGATAAAAATTAAGGCATATGTTTTCTTTGTAAATCATCCCCCAAAATGCCATCATTCACAAAATAACTTCATCAAAGTCAGTAAAATAACAGACCTCATAAACTTTGCCCAGGTATATAAAAATATAAACTATTGTTGAGAAAATGGAAACAATATTTCAAATCCAAGAGTGAAAATAAGATGGCTACTCTTTTTTTTCCAAGTAAATTTTTAAACGACCTTCAGTTCAAGTCAACAAAATTAGTGACATGTGAAAGAAATTATTTTTTAAACTCCATTATTTTTTTTTGGTTTTTGGGTCACACCCGGCAGTGCTCAGGGGTTACTCCTGGCTCCATGCTCAGAAATTGCTCCTGGCAGGCACGGGGGACCATATGGGGCACCGGGATTCAAACCGATGACCTTTTGCATGAAAGGCAAACGCCTTACCTCCATGCTATCTCAAAGGCCCCTAAACTCCATTATTTATTATTATTGTTACTTATTTTTGATCCAACTCTGCAGTGCTCAGGGTTTACTCCTGAGTCATTGCTCAGGGATCACTCCTGGTGAAACTTGAGGGACTATAATGGGGTTCCGGAGATTAGATCCCGATTGGTCACATTCTAGGCAAAAATACCTTATCCATTTAACTATAGCCCAAACCTGCATAAAAGAAATTCATATGACAGTTAAGAAATTCTATTGGTGCAATGGCATTATTTTAGCCAGTTACATGAGGTTTGTAGTTATAATACTTCAAAAAAATATGAATGAGTCAAGATTTTGTTCCCTTTGAAAAACTTTAGTTCAAGCACTGTAATACTTTTTTAAAGCTCCATGGCAGACCTGTAATTTCAAAAGGAATTCTATGATGCTTTTTTATCTTTACCAGAAGTTCTCATATTTTTCTGTTATTATTCAGGGAAGTTATTATACTTTGCTGAGATTATTCTTTTGGTTCAGTATAGTCCAAAGAAGACCATAATGACTCAGGAAGCATGTTTTATTTTTTTCAGTTTTTCTTCTGCTACTGGTGCCATCACCTTGCAAGTTTACAGTTATGAGGAGTGGAGGTCACATATAAGACAGACCATTTTTCTTTTTATAGAAATGATATACTCTAAAAATACTCCTTAGTCTGTGGCACACAGCTTTCAATCTAATGTTATCGTCTTTATCTACATTTGAGAAACAAATCTTGAATAATTTTTAGTTTGAAAACTCAACAACCAACCTGTTAGCTTCGATGATTATTCCTTTATTTCTTTTTTTTTGTTTGTCATCAAAGTTGTACACACTTTTTGTCTTTGCTTTTATGCACTCACCAGAAGGCAGGAACTGTCAGTTGACACTTCTCTCTAGCCCTGCTGTCAGAACAGGGCAAGCCCCTCTATTTATTTGCATCAGTCCTTTTTGACAGGCAGTCAGCACCTGTCATAATCAGATTCTCCTTGCTACATCCTTGATTAAAATGAACCCATGATACAAGAAACAGCCCATGCCTTTTTTACTCTGGAGAGTTATAGGGCATAGATCTAAGTAGTTCTGATCTCAACGTGCAAAGGTCTCTCTGCTGCCACCTGAAGCTTATTAACATGACTACCATATTTTTCCCTCTATGAATCATAATGGTTGAAAAAATCCTCCTTCTACTTGGGCTTTCGACTATCACAAAGCAGACTTCCCAATGCACTCCACTGACTGAAGAGAAGAGATGCTCTGGTTCCATTCACCAGCCCCCAAGGCCAAGTTGAGTAGTAAATATTTAAACAAATTGGGCTCTTCTCATCTGAAGAGTTAATCATGTCCCCGACACCTCACCAGTGGACTCCCTCCTGCTGCAGGAATGTGTACCTTTGACTCTCCCAGGACTTTGAAGGGCTGTAAAGGAACAGCTGAAAATGACCACAGACTCCATGCACAATGAATTGAACATGGTCTATGTTCTTTTGTAAACTTAAAGAGACACTGTCAAGAGCTAAAGGTCAAAAATTGCACCAAACATGCATTGTTTTTATCAGATAGGTAAAATCTGATAAAAAGTTTCAGAATTCTGGAAAAAATGGTTATGTCTTTTGCAAAATTTCTTTACATAGGACTCACAAAACTTTTGTTTTATGTTGTCCGGTTTATGAGAGGTTCCCCAGCAGATGTTTATGTTGGCATTCACCCCCATCAAACTGCCATTACAGAATGATTCTAGAAGCTCTTGTTATGAACTTTGACTTCAGTAGACAGGATAATTTCCAACATTTCTGCGAAAGCTAAAAAGGCAAAAATAAAAAAAAAAGGATAAAAGGAAAAGGTAAGCAAGTAGTTGGTTGGTTTGCCCAGGAGAAGCTGACAAATTTGTAGCAGGGGAAAATTCACTTCCAAGCTTGTGAGTGGGAGTCACAAACAAAAGTGAATCTCCAGAGTCGGTACAAGTGTTGCATCTTGCATCAAAACATAAAAAAGCAAAAATAAAATTGAACTAACAACTTGACAGTGTCCTTTTAAGAGTGATGGACAATTAAATTAAGATAGTCGTGCAAACCATGGCACGTAAATGGTTTCTCATTCTTGATGGCATGCACCACATCTGTTTCATGTTAGAAAGTGGAAAAACCCAGGAGAGAGAAAGCAAAGGGCAAACCACTCTCTTTTCCATGCAGCTTCTCTTACACATTCACTGCAGTGTGGGGGTTTTCAAAGCTGCACATGTGCCGACGGACATTGGCTGGTGGGCGAGAATTCTGGCTGCCTCTTCCTGAAGATTGAAAAGAAAAAGACACCCAGTGAGTGAGTGGTTACACATGTGAACAGATATGGTGGTTACACCACTCAGGTGGTGCCTTGGGCCTGAGCAGAGCCTGGCTTGGATCCTGAGTCTTTCTCCAAGTGCGTTTGGATTCTGTGTCCAATATCTTCAGTGTCTGTTTTGTACCACCTGACTGATTCTGATTGGTAGGCTCATATCTAAAAGCCACATCAGTGGAGTGCATTTTTCTTATTTCTTGGGGTGGGGGACATGTTGCTTTTTCTGTTGTAAGTGCACCAACCCCAAATCAGTTCTTTCTCTCTGTTTTGAAAAACCTCTTTATTGCTATTGGCAGTGGATTCCACTACCCACTGGAAACTCACACCAAGGGAAGTTGAAGCTTCCCACTGAGTAACCCCTTAAGAGATGTTCATGGGCTTATACCTGTCACTTTGACTTCTATTGGTTTAGTGGGAACCATACCTGGAGATGTTAGTTATCCCCAAGACCACACCAGATGGTGTTAGGGAGTCAGTGGATGTATGTAGTGCCAGTCTTTTAAAAGGCTTCTCACATGTAAAACAATTGGTTTTCTACCAATTGGGCTACACTACATTCCAGATTTTCAACTTTGATCTTTATTTTATTTATTTATTTATTTATTTATTTTGGTTTTGGGGCCACATCCAGTGACACTCAGGGGTTATTCCTGGCTATACACTCAGAAATCGCTCCTGGGATACCAGGGAATCAACGGAGGCTGGTCCTGGAACAGCCACGTGCAAGACAAATGTCCTACTGTTGCACTATCGCTCCAACCCCTCAATTTTGATTTTTATTTGAACTGCTTTTATTATCATAAAAGCATGGTTATCACTTTTTTTGGGGGGTGGGTCATACCTGGCAGTGCTCAGGGGTTATTTCTGGCTCTATGCTCAGAAATAACTCCTGGCAGGCTCTGGGGACCATATGGGATGCCAGGATTCGAACCACTGTCCTTCTGCATGTGAGGCAAATGCCCTACATCTGCTATCTTTTCGGCCACTGGTTATCACTTTTTGAAAAGTCACATTTACCTATTGGCCTGTGAAAGATTGATGGTGCCCTACCATATATAAAAGGAGTGTGGGGTGCCAATAGATCCCATGTGAAAAGACAAGTCTGTTCAATGGGAGAAAATCTCTTTACTCCCTGTGGATATCTCCTTCTACACCAAATAAGGTGATATGATAAGGGGAGAAAAGCACTGAACATACAAGCCAAGACTAACAGGGTAGCTTTGAAGTGACCCTACCATCATTATCTGAAATGAAAACAAGTAAATGCATTTTTTAATAGTCCTTCTGAAGGTGGTAGGTTAAAACCATCGTGCTTCACTGGCACTCCACACGAAAGAGTTCAAAAATAATTTCAAAAACAAGATGCTAAAGGTGGACCATGAACAGGTATGGATGAAGTTGGTTGAACTGGCGACCATTACAGATAAATATCTAGTGAAATCCCTAGTATGAAGTAGTCCTGAGCCTAAAATTACTTGGGTTGGAAATGAATGCAGTCTATTCCTATAAAATCTCTTCTTTCTATTCTGAATTTCTAATCCTTTGCTTTCTTGGTGACAATAAAGGATATAGAAAGTTGCCTAGACTCAAGTTTTCTTCCGAATAATATATTAATAATTTATTAATATGTTAATCAAAATTGGGGGACTTTATGGGAACACTGAAAATTGAAATAAGTTACCTGAACAGCATTTTACCACTTAAAAGAGCAGATCTAATCTGAATGAACAAGTAGTAAAAACGGTTTTCTATAGTAGTGTTGAGAATAAGAGAGAAGTCAAATTAAACAGTAGATATATTTACATCATTTGAAGCATTTTTTAAACCACTTAAGAGCACACAATAAAGAACAATTTAAATATCCTTGTGCAGATAAGGGAATTTGAGACATTTTAGTGTAATTTTATTACAACTTCAGTAATCTGTTTATTTAAGAAAATTAAATAGAGACCATGTTGCTATTGAACTTGCTAAAATAATATATTCTTGATGTTCAATGTGTTAACCTGGAAATACAAAATTCATTAAAGCATTAGCAAATAGATTGTCCGGAATACAAAAAATGAGATTTGCATATACGAATTAAATAACTTTTAACCCATTAAGTAATATTAGAACAATTACATTTAGCATGACTGAAAATATCCTCAAAGCACTTGTCTTTGTCTTTTAAATTACTTTCTTCCTTGAATCCTTTAATTCTATCTTTAGATTATGTCCTTAAGTAGCCCTCAAGTGGCTCTAGAGGGTTAAATTCTGACAGCCTGGTTTCACCTCACTATGACAGTCATTAGATGTAAGGCTCTATCCATGAAGGCCCTCTGATATAGTGTTTAGTTCTCTTTGAATATGATCTTTATATTCCTAATAGTTTTCTTATTTTCTAAGTTATGTTTAAGGGTAGGTGAGAACATTTGCTGGAACTTTTCCTGGACAGACTTTTGACTTCTTTTTTCTGAGCTCCATTGACTCAAGAGTACATTCTTCCACTACTGACTTCTACCCAAATATCACTACAACCCTCTGTAGCAAACAGTTACCCCTCCCCAGGGCACAAGCACTTGGCAAAAGGGAGGCCTTGACTAGCATTTCTAGGCTTTAAATGGAAGTGGCTGTTTTCTCCTTGGATTGGCATCATCATTGATCTAATGTATAAAACAAGAGTTGTAGAGGTAACATACGTATAGGTGTTTGCTCTGTTCAATCAATATACTTAAAAACCTTGAAAGACAAGTAGTAGGGATTTCTGCTTGGAAAGGCAGGGTTCAGCATGAGGAACTTACCAAGGCTAGTTACTTGGTTCAGTTTTCAAGTGGGAACTACACAGTGACTGCAGGAGGAGACCCCAAGAGCTTAGGACTGTGTCTGTGCTGAGTGACAGCACAGAGTAAATAAAGCTTGTTGCAATGGAGCCAGCTAGTTCTGCCCTTATATTGTGCAATAAAGATTTACATAGAAAATAAAATATATTTTGACATGCTCAAAAGAAAGATCACAGAAGAAAGAAAAATATTCTTCTATTCTCATACCGTTACCAATATGTCCTCTGCATTTTCAACCTGGGCACCCTGTGCTTCCAACCAGGACCATGCAAGTGATATAACTGATCTGTATTCTGGGATCTGGGATGATAAAAACCACCACTCTGGAACTTTCTGACAAACCTGGATAGTTGTGCTGCTGATTTTAGTATAGAGTTTGGCATAGGTGGACAGATTGCACATCTGTCTCCCAGGCACTCGGCTAAAACTCGGTGGGCTCTGGGCTGACTTGGTTCTCAAGTCAGTTTACAGCTCTGTGGTTGCTATGGGGGTTTCAGTCACACTGTCTACCAGACTTTACACAGTAAACTAAGCAATCCCAAAGCCACCCAAAAACACTCTAGATGAAAATAAATGTGGGGAATAAAAACAAGAATCTCCTCTAGAACACCATTTGTTTATTGTTTGCTTTTCACTTTATATGGAAATGAAATGCAGGTGACATATGCATACAGACCTTACTTTTGTAAAAAGATCCATTTCTTAAAGTTTACAGACCAGCCCTCGGAAAATCTGATCAGTGGTCAACAGAACACAGGCTGAAAAAAGGAGCCTGAATTTAGAATATTTTTAGTAACTGTAAACCCACTATTCAACCAACCAGATTCAACAAGACAGAGTAAAAGCTTAGAGGGAAAACATAGCATATGGGGGCTTGTCAAATATATAAGTCCAAAATATGTGCTTGGATATTTTGGCAGAAACTGTGGTTTAAAAGAAACCCTAGTTTAGTTTGAAAGATGCTTTGTTAATTTCAGTAATAGTACCGCAAAACATGGTGCTTAAAAAGAAAAAAAATTGGAGAGAAAAGGCTATATTTATAGAGAGTACATGTTCCTACAGGAAGGTTGGGGATAGGAGTGTGGGGTGGAGGACAGAAGGATAATTGGAGAAGTTGGTTTTGGGAAGAAACACTGGTAAAACGATGGTTGTTGGAACATTGGATAACTGAAACTCAACTATCAACAACTTTTAAACTTTGTATCTCAAAGTGATTTAATAATAATAATAATAGTAATAATAATAATAAAAAGTCCTGAGGTCATCACTTTTGTATTTGCAAGAATATAAAAAATAAATTATTACTTTTATTATTAATTTAAAATTAATTCTAATAATAAAAGTAGGAACAAATTAAATTAAAAGTCAGAGGATCAACTAAAACAATCAAGCAAAAATATAGGAATTAGAAACTTATATTAATATATACATTTTGTTTTTTAGGGGGACCATACATTACAATGCTCAGGTTTTCTCAGCATCCATCCCATGTGGTCACCTGAGCCTACGAGGAGTAATTTCTAAGCTCAGAGCCCACAATTAATGAAAATAATTTTATATAAAAACAAACTATATGCATTCTGTCTACAGAATTATATTGTAACAACGAGTTGGAAAGAGTCCAAAACCTCATCAACAGAATAAATTAACTATTTTTAGTATATTCATACAGTGTAACACTACTTGCCAATAAAAAATAAATTCAACAAACTATTGACACATGCAAGAAATTTGAATGATTCCCAATCTGTGAGAAAGAACAGGAACAGTGTCTACTCAAAGATTTCACTTTTGATAACAAGCCAAATAATTTATGGGCACAGAAATCATAATAGTGAGTGGTACATAGTATTAGTGAAGATTTGAACAGATAGAAAAAGTGCACAAAGAGACTAAGTAGAGTGGAGAAGCTGTCTTAAGACTTGCTTGATTGCCACATGACTAGATAACACACATGTATCATATTACTGCCAACATTTATGCCAGTTGCTCAAAGTAGGAGCTTATGTTCCAAAAAGCTATAACATAAATGAATTCATTTGAAAATATAAATGTATAACTAACTATTCAAGATGATTTCAATGTAAGAAGAGAAACACACACAAAAATCCCAGATATTAAATCCAAAGGTTAATACTTCTAAAATTCAAAGATTTGTGATTTCACATTGTAAGATCATTGTGTATCTTAGTTACTGTCTTAGGATAGCAACATCACTACTTTTTCTAGTAAAATCAAATGCAATTTATAAAAGTGGATAAGTGCATCTCATCAAAGAAATAACGTCAAGGGGACCGGGCGGTGGCGCTGGAGGTAAGGTGCCTGCCTTGCTGCGCTAACCTAGGATGGACCGCGGTTCGATCCCCCGGTTCCCCACATGGTCCCCCGTGCCTGCCAGGAGCGACTTCTGAGCAAATAGCCAGGAGTAACCCCTGAGCGTCACCGGGTATGGCCCAAAAACAAAAACAAAAAAAACAAACAAACAAACAAAAAAGAAATAACGTCAAGCTTTTGATCAGGAAACCAGATTATCATAAGGATTAATGTAGTTAATGTTTTATATTTAGTGCAACTGAAACATATGAAGATACTTAAGCAAGAATGCAAATTCTAAATTTTTGTTCTTTGAGCCATGCCTCTTGGTAGCTCAGGGCCTGTGCTCAGTGATCACTGCTGGTGATGCTTGGAAGATATGTGGTGTGATCTATATGGACAACGCTTGAACTGGTTGTATGCAAGGCAAGCATCCTACTCACAGTACTATTGTTTCAGTTCCAATTTTATGGAACTTTTATTCCATAAAAATTCATGTTTGATGCAAATGTTGTAAATAATCTGTTTCAATAAGAAAATGTAAATATTATTTTCATAATAAAACCCTGAAAACTTATGCTAGAATAAATGAAGATAGTCCAAATTAATAACTAGAAAGGTTTACTCCTAAATACTAGAAACAAATAACATATAATTTAGGATAGAACTAAAATGAATTGAGAATAAAATTAGAGAAACTACATCATATGTATATACTTAGATAATATATATGGTTGTTATTTTACCATTATTATTGTTTTTTTTTCTTTGGGCCACATCTTGCTGTGTTTAGGGCTTAGACGTGGCTCTGTGCTCAGTTATCACTTTTGGCCTTGTTTGCGGGAACATATGCAGTATTAGTTATTGAACTCAGGTTAGCTTTGTACAAAGCAAACACACTCTCACACTGTACTATTTCTCTCGATCTGGTGAAGCTATTTCCAAAGGAATGATCAATAATATGCAAACTATCCTAACTTTTACTAATAATTATTTGTCTGTGGTATTAATTGTATTCCAAGAATTCACTATGTTTTGTGAAACAATGTAAATATATAGCATATTTTCCAGCATATTAGACAACTTTTTAACCCATGAAAAACTTCTTAAAAGTCGGGGGTCGTCTTATACGCTGGTATTTGGCATGCTGAAATTTACTCCAGCTTCAGGGATGGACGAGTGATCCACTACACTCTTACTGCCACTTCCCATTGAGCCACCGGGTGACATCGCTGGTATGCTGATATGCAGCTTTCCTGTGCTCAGTCTTCTGCTTCCCCTGATTCATCTTTTAGGGCACACAGAGGAGCTGAGTTATCTAGCACAGCAACCCATCCAGCCTGCCGGGTGTCTTCGCTGGTATGCAGCTTTCCAGTGCTCAGTCTTCTGTTCAGCTTTTATGGGAGAAAGAGGAGGGGCTCTGTCTCCCACTAGCTATCCTGTTAATGACTGCACCCCATCCGACTGCTCTTGGAGGAGCCCCCTCTCCCTGCTCTCAGTGTAGATCAGAATTAAAAAAATCACAGTCACTCACTGTAAATGACAAATGTAAAATGATTGTTCGCACGCCAAAGTCTAGCTTTATTAAACATATACTGTTAACATTTGAGGGTTCTACTATTTCTCTCTTATGTTGTTTAATTTTCATTTGGTATATGTTAAAAGAGAAGTAGTCTTATATGGCGAAGATAGCCCAAACCCTATATTTTAACAAATAAAGTCTGGTGTCGCTCATATACCAAAAAATATGGGACATCTGTGATAATCTGATTCTATCATCTGTCTTTGGAAACCTGATGAAGAGATTATACATGTAGAATATGATACTTTATGAGTTGGTCATGACTTTCTGAATCACAGACTGAGACAGGCTGAGCTATATGCCACTGAACACTAATTTTGAATTTGTTTTTAAACCTATCAACATATCTTCAGAATTTACGACCTCAGAATGACAGTATGTCATATGGATTTGGAGTATTCACAAATAGAGTGTTGTAAGCAGAATTTAGGTATCATCTCCTACCATTTCTAATGAAATAAAGTCTATGAAAGTGTAAGTGTGATGGACATAGTTGCTTCTATGGACTATGTATAATGGTGAAAGGACTTTGACACTGTAGGTAGTTGGTATAGCAGCACTGCGATGATGTTGTAAATTATGAGATAGCAGTAGAAAAAAAAAGAACAGAAAATTGTTTCTCTAGGGTTCATTTAGGATCTGGTTGACAATCTCACTGTTACTTTCAAACCAGTTGCTGCTGAAATAATTACACAAGAGACATTATAAGGAGTTAGGGAGTTTACCTTGCTCCCCATCAAATCTGGTTAAATCCCAGCACTACCTATGGTCCCCTAAGGTTTTCATGGAGTGGTCCTTGAGCATAAACTTAAGAGTAATCCCTGAGCACTGCTGGGTGTGGTCCAGGAATCCAGAACCCTAGGGTTAGGGTCAAATAATCTTAGAACAGAATAAAAATTGGATTATCAAGTCCATTGAACAAAATTGCTAGAACTCCAATTAGACGTGTGATGAGGAATATCACAAGATTTAGAAAAATAAAATGCATGTAGCTAGATCTATCTAAAAGAAGACAATAATGATGGAATGATAGAGCTCTAAAGTTCAACACTAAATATTTTATGAAACTCATCTAAGGAATTTTGTTTCAGACATATAGTCCTAGGTATCATCTTGTTATATGGGCTTTCATTTTCAGAGAGTTCACAGTCACTTGCTATTTCTAATGTTTGTTTCAGTTACTGCTTGTCTTTTATGTCTCTCATTTCATGTTCAGTAAAGAGGATAAGTCTCCCTTGTAGATGGGCTACATTTAATTAAACTGTTACATTTAATAACAGTTTAAGTATTATAGACTTTGGAGTCAAATACCTCCAAAGTGACTCCCTATCAGTTTATTCTAGATGGATGCTTAAAGTTTGTAGGCAGTAAGTTGTATATTTACTATTAACAGCTTAAGTATTTTTAAGTATTTTTCTGTGCTAATTTTTTTCACCTTCCACAGTGAAATTCTTAGATCAAGTATTTACCATCTCTTGTCTTAACTCTGCTACAGTCACTTTCCTAAGACCTCAGACTCTCCTTGATCTTATGCATTTTCCACACTGAAAATGGTGCGACTTCTTTATCATACATCTCAGTAATCATAGAATATCTTTGTTTAGTTTCTTTAGTGGGTTTTCATTGTTCAAAGGATGAGATACAAAAATATGTGTGATCTGCTCTTGGGTAACCCTTCACTTTTCTTTTCTTACTTTACTCAGATATCTGAGAAGTCCACTAGTGATTTACCTGCTTAGACAGTCTTTTAATGAACACACCCCTGTTAAGTCTCTAAAAAAAAAAAACAAAAACAAAACAAACAAACAAAAAACACAACTATTCCCTTGCCTTCCAGACTTTTTCCTGGCTACATTTCCAAACTCTATTCACTGATCTAGTTAGATCCATCTAATAAAATTCCATGACTTTTTATTTATTATTGCATTCACTACACTTGTAATGATTCATTCAATAATTGGTTTCCTGGTTAAATTTAAGTTTAATAAAGAAAATAGCCAAGTCTGTTTTGTTCATTACTCAATTCCTGCATTTGGCTTTAATGTTCAGGGTATATTAGGTGTCAGAAAATCATTTGTAACTTGAATTAGTTTTCGGTGTTTTTCTCCTTAGTCTTAAAAGAATTGTATAAAGACTTGGGAACATTCTAACCATCAAAGCAAAAGAGACTGAATATTAGAGTTGACCCCGGATTAGCTAGGGTTGTTTTAGCTCTTCAGAACTAGATAAATATTATTCATAAAAATCCATAAGCTTCACCAAAATATTTACTCCTATATAGTTGCATTTGCCTCCATATCATTTCACAGGGTTGTCATTCGGTCTAAAATACTCTCCCTGGGGCTGGAGGATATATATATATATATATATATATATATGAGATTGGACAGCAGGAAACTAACTTGAGAAATTGGTGGCAGGAAATAAACATTGGTGAAGGAATGGGTATTAGAGCATTGTATGACCAAAATTCAACCATTTCTTGTAGTTGATGAAAAATCACTGCCTACAGCTCTTCTAAGTAAGACCTTCCTTTACTCTATGATCTATTCCAGAATCCCTTTCAACTATGCATTTTAATCATATGATACTATTTCAATCATAGGACTTCACCTCTCCATGCTATCATCATCAAATTCCATTCTGGTATCCTCCATGTCTATGGAGATTTCTGAGAAGTAGAGGCCTGGGAGATA
>PVKC010018524.1:0-19527 GCA_004027635.1 Crocidura indochinensis
AAAATAGTTTGCCTCTAATGTTTAAGGAGTTACATAAGTTTTATGGCTTTAGATAGCCTCGTGTGCCATTAAGAAACATTATAATGTATATAATTATATAATAATTATAATAATATAATCTGGGGACTTGACAAACAAAGTAGTTGTACATGGATTCTGTTTTATTTATCTTAATGTTCATTGACCAAAAGTTCAAAGTTAACATATCAGCAAGGGGACTTATTCTGAGAATTATGTTACTTGTGATTGTCCTTCTGTAAGCTTACCTTGTCCTCTCTCTTTGCATCTTTGTTCTCATAATTAAAAATAAAAATATTAAAAAAAAACTAGAAGAGGATGGACTCTCCCTTCGAGATCTCAAAGTATGTGTGGTCCTGCTACTGCATATATTTGGACTTAAGGCTTCCAGACCTGCAAGAAAGTACAGTTCTAATACACTACGACATGAAATTTGGAGTTGTTATAATATATTCAGAAAACTCATAAGAGGTAGTATTACTGTCTATAGGTCCCTTAGCAGTGTCAGAGATTCTTAGTAGAAAATGAATGGCATAAAGAATTGAGTGAAGAAAGATTCGGAACATCAACAATGATTGAGCAGCAACCAAGAAGCCAGCTCCCCTCCCAAAACAGAAGATGAATAAAAAGATATTTTGTACAGTCACTTCTAGAGGATCAGCAGAGGAAGAGGCAGAGAGGGGGGATTCTGTTATAGCTGCAAATGACAAGGATTGGCAGGAGTTTCTATTTCTCTCTTACTGTTCAATAGGGATGCTCAGTAGTGAGCTTCTAGGGTATGGGAGGGTGCATTTGGTCTTTTAACAGGCCACAATGCTTGGCAAATAAGAGGCATCATAAATCTTCATCTAACTCTGGTGCCAAGGCAAGGACTTCATTTGTTTTTGTCATTACACAACTTTCAGTACCTGATACACAGCAGATTTACAATTTATGCATGAACACTATTTCTGTCCATTATAATTACTCGAAGTCAGAGTATGTCATCTAAAATTGTGTGTACTCAATGGTAGGATATTTACCACATGATCTATGACATTCAGCTGCCGAAATAGTTGATTTGTCATACGTGTGAAGAATACTTATAGCCTGGTTAGCACTTGAAGGAAACATGTGAGAATGCATGGGTGAGAAATAAAGATGTATCAAAGTTGTGCTTTAAGCTCCTGTAGGTATTGGAAAAACACCAGACCCAGGATGTTCCTGGCCCATCTCATCTACTTGAAGAATGCTCTGGAATTGCTTCTAAGAGCTGTTTTCAAGCACAGAGCTATTATCCAAGCACAATTCTTAGAAATTCAGTTTTTGTGGTTTGCAGTGAAATGAATGAAAACAGGCCTATTCAGGGGATTTGACTCAAGGGAAACTCCCTTATCATGCAGTGCCTTTCACTGCAGAAATCATCAGCTCTACTTCAAGTCACATCTTTCAGATGACCAGTGAAGCGGTGTGTGCTTTTCAGGTTTAAAATGGAGAAAATATTAATTGAATGTATTGCCCAAAGAATTGGAGGAGAAAATAGCTTAAGCAGAGAAACAGGGAAAATGAATTATAAACTTAAGAAAGGAAGGAAAAGGGCAGCTCTTTAACTCTTGCCAATTTAAAGAAAAAAAACCTGTGTGTTTTTTCATCCTCATTAGATTCAGCCTTGACTCTAGGTAATAGGGCTCCCAGAATGGGGAATATTGCAAAAAGTTAAAGGCAACAGAATTTTTAGCCTCTTCTGAATATATGTAGTATCAGGAACTAAAGAAATTCCATCAAAATGTGCAGCAAAATCTCCCCCCATCTTCCAGTTTGGGGGTTTACTGGGAAGCTCAGTGATTCGTGAAAGGCTGCTGAAATTGAGACAGTTTGTTCACTCATCAAGCAAATGGCATTGAGAACCTTCTGGAAGCCAAGAGTGAAACTGAGAGTATAGGTCCTACACTAGAGAAGCTTATTCTAGCCTATGAATGATAAAAGAGAAAAAAGGATCAGAGTAATAGTACAGTGGGTAGAGCATAGGTGTTGCATGTGGCCAGTGTGCATTCATTCCATCCCAATACCACATATTGTCCTCCTGAGCACCTTCTGGAGTGATCCCTGAGTGCTGAGTCAGGAGTAAGCTCAGTACAGCCAGGTGTGTCTCTCTCCTCCAAAAAATATAATCAAGCAAACAAACAAAAAGATAAAATATAAGCTCTGGTTTGTTCTGAGAGCGGCTGGTAGGTGGAGGGTAGGCCTGGTTTGATAAAGAGGTATGGTTTATCCACTGGAAGTGATAGGTTGAGATTTGGTGAGTGTCCAATGCACAGAGAATGGCTATTTAAGGAAAAGATAAAAGTTAATATGGTTGAAACTAGAAATACAAAATATGTACGAGAACATATGCATGTAATTAAACCATTCTTCAAGTATGGAGCAAGATTAAAATGCTTGTCTTTTGAGGAATCTCTGGGTTCTTGGAATAAGAAGATGGGATGGGTAAAAAACAGGATCCTATTATGCAGAACAAGAATGGAAATAGGAATTGAAACAACAGTGAAGGTGAAAGAACATGATTATACCAACTTCTGTAAGCTTCCACTTTATTCATTCATGCCTAGCCTTCTGTGGGCTCAGAACCCATTAGTCAATCAGCCCTGGTCCTCTACTGAATGGCTTCCAGTACAAGTTGCTAAGCCACCAGGATCATTCCCATTCTATTTCTGTTTTGATTTCCCATGGCTTCTCCTATAAGACCTTCACAGTGGTGGTTCATCTAAATCTCTTGGGTAACTTGCCAGAATGACTCTTTTCAGTGTCTCATTCACCTCTCAGCTGCCCCCAACCTTATCTCAGCTTCCCCATTCTGCTTCCCTTCTCCAGCCACCAAGTCAGATTCGAACCTGTAAAGTTGGGAAAATAGGAGGCAGGAAGATATTATTGTTTCTGTCTCCTTTTGCCAAGGCATGTGAAGTAACTAGTCCTCCCTGCCTGCAAGTCACTGCACCTAATAGTCATGTTTTCACTCAACCAATGCCCACTCTAAGGCCTAAATCTTCTTAGGGAACAGACTCTAAGTCACTGGCCAAAATCCACTATCCTTCTCTTAGGTAATGTTTGATAAACTGCTAAGTTCTGTTGTTCCTTTGTTTTAAGTTCAGAGAAAAGAAAAGCATGCTTCATTGTTTTTCTTTGATTTCTTGGTGAAAGTATGAATAGATGACTTCACATAACAGGGCAGTTCATTTGTACTTAAAAGCTTACTTGGTTACTCTAATGTAGAAGGATGGAAGGTGAATTATATCTAAGATTCCCTCTAGTTTAGAGACATAATCATTAATGACTCTTTTTTAAATTTTTATTATGGTCAAAGTGAATTACAAATATTTCAAAGGAATATTTAAGGCATATGATGACAATGAATGAGGAACATTCCCACCACCAGTGTTGTCTTCCCTCCACCCCTGTTCCCCGTATGCATCCTATATCTCCCTCCTTTACCCACCCTCATCATGCTAGTGTGACTGTTCCTCACTTGTACAGCTTGTTGTAAATTGGATATCTATTCTGTTGACTTTGGGTTTGGTGTTCAAGTTTAATCATTTTTTATTTTCAGTAAATGTTCATATGATTGTCTGGTCTTGGTACCATCCATTTTTCATCCTCAAATTATGAGGCTGAACAAGATGATTCCAGTAATGTAGTTCTGTTGGAGATATACTAAAAAATAAGGAAAAAGAAAAGAAAACAAAAACAAAAGAAAAATAAACTAGGAGGAGGAGTTCGTCTAGGTGTTATAAATTTCCCTTTAGAAGAAGAAAGGGGAAAAGAAGAAAGGGGTAACAAAACAAACAAAAAAACAATAGGACAGTAACAACAAAAGTAAAAAGAACAAAACAAAAACCAAAATCCTCAGAAACAAACAAAATAAAACAAAACCAAAAAAATAAAGAACTAAAACCATTAATGGCTCTTGAGTACAGTCATTTCAAAATATATTTTTCAGGTCTAGTTTTCAGAAATACATGTCTTCAGAAATTTTTACACTACAAATACCTCATTTTCTAAATCTTTCCCACACTTAAAATTCTATCACACTCTGTCTTAGAGAAACTGTGCTTAAATATAAGTTGCTGAGTCAATTATATAGTTTTTAAAATGCAGGAAAGCATAAGGGTAAACTCTGAAGTTAAAATCTGTCCAAAGGAAAGATATTCAGCAGTGTGAATTAAAGTGAAACAAAGATAAACTGAATTAAGTGTTACAAATTAATTTTAGTACTATGGTTATTGTGTAAAAATACAGTCTTGTCAAATATTCCAAAAGTCTTTTTTTAACTTAAAGCACATAAATTCTTGTGCAATACATTTTCAATGACTCAGTTATACTGAGCTATGACTCATATTCAAGGACTTAAAGGTTAATCAAAAATACTTAGCTTATATTCTATATAATGATTCTTAGAATTCAATTATTTACTCATTAAGCAATCTCATTTTTCAGCAATGATATTCAAATACATGAATTTTGCATTAAAAAAGAACTATGATTTAGAAGGTATAATTCAATTGGCATTGCAAGTTAGAACTGCCCATACATAATTAAAAAGTAGCACTTGAATTCCAAGCTCTCAATATATGCTTATTTTTCTTTACTTCCTTTCCAATGTATTTATCCCCAATTTTCAAGTTTTCTGCAATGCATTAGAAGTTGAAACTGCAGTCACTGTAATTTAAAATATGGATTGCTGCCTGAGAAAGAATGATACAAATATTAACATCTTGGAATTATTCAGGAGATTGAACAGTTTAGTGTTTATGTGCTTACTGCAGGCCTGAAATAGGAAAGGAATAAGGGGAAGATAAGAAGAAAAGAAGAAACTCCTAGAGTCTTCCTCCCTCAATGTTCTCTAGCTCACTAGCAGTTGCCTAGAACCAAAAGTGTGAAATGCAAAAAGAAGCAGACAAAAGCAAATTTTAGTGAAGAAAAAGATTAATATTAACATCTATAAAAGACTAATGTAACAACAAAAGAAAAATGTCATTATCAATTGAAGCGTAATCGGAAACTCTTCTTATTCATAGGATAAAATAGATACAAGTCATTATTTTAGACTCTTTATAAAGTCTTACCATAAACCCTGGTTATAAAGACATAGGTTTGGAAAAGGAAGAATAAATATCTCCAAACCACCATGTTCTTAAAAATAACTACAGCCTGAGCAAAAGCTCTTTGATGGCAGGAAGAATATGAAGCTTTGGTTTTCACACCTTTTGATTAACTTGTAAGGCCTCCCAGCACCAAGGAATTACTAGAAGCTGAGAACACTATGCTAAGAAAAAAAATGTATAAATAAAAATATCTAATTGTCAGAGGAAAGAAATTTAGGCTGATTCTAGAAAAGAATTCTGTATGTCGGCCTAAATCATTAAATCACTAAAAATGAGTAGAAAATAATCATGAGATGGGATTGGAGAAAAATAAAACAGATAAGGCACTTATCTTGCATGTGACTAACCCAGGCTCAGTTACTAACACCCCCCAACTAGACCCCAATTCCCCATCAGAAGTGATTCCTATGTGCAGAGCCAGAAGCAAACCCTGCGTACAATAGGGTAATAGCCCAGAGCAATGAAATCAAATAAAAGAATTATAAGAATGGATACTTCTTTTGATGTAAGTAGTTCTTTAATCAATAATGGTTCCTTCTTTAGTGTTCACACAGTATACGCATGTTTGCAAGTACATGAGTTTGTGTTTGTGCTATGTGACTAAAGCATGCTAAGTATATATGCTATGACTTGGTATTTAGTGTTAACGTGTGCTGTGAGTGTCCCATAAGTGGTTGAGTGGGATGTAAATGTGACATGTCCTCTGAACATCACACTTCTCATCAGATTATTTAACCTCAAACCCACTAAGAAACCAGTCCCTTTGTACTCAGATGACTTTGGTCTAAAATAGCAGGAATGACTAACTAGCCAAAATTGTATATGTGCGTCCCATGTGATAAGCAATCCCTCAGCGAGTTTTAATTTTATTTGGAAGCTACAAGGGCATATAACAAGGCATCTCCTTTCACAAGACAGGGAAGTTACAAGCAGTACCAGAAACTTCATAAAGTAAAATCTGATTCTTCTTTTTCTTGATGAACAAAAATGTCTTTCAAGATGGAAGAGGGTTTAGTCAACAATCTAGAACTAGCATAATTGAAGCCATTTTTAAAGCATGGCTGTGGAATTTTTCCAAAATAATTTTTTCTCAATGCTATATATTTTCTGGGAAGAATATAAGTGCCCACACAAAAGTATAAATTGCCACTTCTCTGACAGAAGGCAGAATAAACTATCACTTTTCTGAATTTGTTTTTCATCTTTTGACGTTCCCCATGTTTTTTATATTCTTAGAGAGAAGTTAAAGTCAGCACCTGCTTTCAAAAAGAGTCACATTAATCTTTCCTTTAAAATTTCAGACCTTACTTAAAGAATTCAGTGACCAGACACTGAATTAATGTAATGAACATCACAAAATCTCTGTGTTCCAAGTTCACTAGAGAAACCTCTGATGCTCTTCCATAGCCCAGCCTCCCCTTCTTCCTTCCTGGCACATCTCAATCTTACTACAACCACAACATCCCTTCCCCTTGATTGCTGGTAGCACCATTGCTCTTGTTAGAAATCTACACCCACAAGAGTACTTGCTCTCTGCTCTTTACCCTGATCCTCTTCTTTATTTTAAGGAAGCAAGAGAAAAAGCTCTAGGAACAACTTCCCATCCCTCACATACATTCAACAGAATGCACTGAGCATTTTCTGACAAATCACATAGAGATGCCATATGATCTAGCAAATTCACTCCTAGGTATCTATCCTCCAAATACAAAACTAAAGATACGTGCAGACCTATAGTCATTGCAGCGCTACTTAGAAGAGCCATAACCTGGAAATAAATAACCCATGTTCCAACATAAAATGTGAGATAAATAACATGTGGTCTGTACACACAGTGTAACAGTCTTCAGCTATGAGAAAATAAGATGAGCAGGAATGATAATACAGTAGGAAAGTTGTTTGCTTTGCATGTGCCTAATCTAGGTTCAATCTCCAACATCCCATATTGTCCTAGATAACCTCTAGACTCATGCTTAACTCCTGAGCAATGTCTGGTGGTGTCCCCCCAAAACAAAACTAGAAAGAAAAAAAGGAAATTCTGACTTTCGATCCAATGTTAATTGAGCTTGGTAGGATCTTGATAACTGAAGTCAAAAGAAGAAAAGAAAATATGAAGGGTCTCAGGAATAGATGGGCTATAGAGAAACAGATAAGAGAGTGAGCAATTGCCCTTGAAGATGAATCTACCATAGAACTTAGGTGTGCCCAAAGGGTGTCAATGAACTGGAAGGGTCCAGTGGAGGGTTGGTGGAGAAATATTAACACCTTGGTAGGTATAGTCTGTATCAAGCACAATGTAGCTTCTTATAAACATTTGCTATATAAACATTTAACTTATAAACATAAGTCAATGTTGCCTCACTTTAGAGACTAGAAATAGGCACAAGGCACAGCTACATTTAAATTCAATGTTATTAGTTGTTGCTTCATTGTGCAGCAGAAGAAACCTTAGTTATGTAATGTGATTGATACATCATTAATGAGTGACCAAATAGAATTCCCATAGGTAGTGATCTAAGCAAAAAGAAAATAAATTTGAAAACCAACCAATGTATGAGAATAAGTCAACTTAGCTGAAATATAACAGAAGCCTAAAAACTCAAAAACTGAATGAGGGAAGTAAAAGTCTGTCTAGAGTACAGGCCTATGTGGAGTCTGGAGGAGGAACACTTGGGACATTGGTGATGGGAATGTTGCACTGATGAAATGTTTATATATAAACTTTTTTATTGTTTAGCATTATATACATATATAATGCTAAACAATAAAAAAAAGAAGTAACATTAAAACTATAGTGAAGAGTCTTGGGTACTATTTTTTTTTCTTTTGGTTTTTTGGGCCATACCCGGTTACGCTCAGGGATTACTCCTGGCTTTTCGCTCAGAAGTCGCTCCTGGCAGGCACAGGGGACCATATTGGGAACCAGGGGATCGAACCACAGTTCGTCCTAGGTTAGCGCAGGCAAGGCAGGCACCTTACCTACAGCACCACTGCCCGGCCCCCCTATCTTGGGTACTTTTATAGTGGTGAAGATGCAGAAACCTTGTATCAAAACTAGTATAAGTATTTTGCCTATTATTACAATAAAAAAAACTAAAAATCAAACATTATCCATAATTTACTTTTAACACTAGATATACTTCATTTTAAATAGAAAGATATAAAGAACAGCTACAATGAATAGGTTAAAGAAATTAAAAATGACAAGTCATTAAATGTGAAAATAAATTTTAATGAACCATTAGAAATGGCTAGAGATATAGTGTCCTAAAATATGATTAAAGGAATTATTCATTGTGCGTATTACAGAAATTAAAATATGAATGGGATGTCACCTTATCAACATATTAAATGATACAAACCTGTAAGTTTAATAAGACAACTCAACTTAAAAATGAAACTAGTAAGGAAAATAATGACTTTTTCATATTAAATTATGTTGTCCTCAGTATCTGCATATGCCCTTAAATTCCAGTAGCCATGCTTGTGACTTTATTTTTGAATATGGATTTAAAGAGGTAATGAAGATAAAATGTGTTTTTAGGGGCCAGAAAGGTGGCACAAGGGGTAAGGCATCTGCCTTGCCCACCCTAGCCTAGGGTAGAGCCTAGGCCTAGTCTGTGGTTTGATCCCCTAGCATCCTATATGGTCCTCCTAGCCAGGAGTAATTTCTGAGTGCAAAGCTATGAGTAACCCCTGAACGTCACCAGGTGTGGACAAAAAGAAAGAAAAAAAAAGATGTGGTTTTTATAAAAATGAGTACATTTAAACATAGAAATACAGGGAAGAAAAATACAAGTGAAATAGTCATAAACCAAGACAAGGTCAGATTTCCTGGCAGCCACCCAAAGCAAGTAGGGTTCTCTTTACATACATCAGAGGGGCAAACTTCTTCCAACACTTGATCTAGTCTTCCAAGACTCCAGAGTTTTGTAGAGAATGCATTTCTGTTATTTGAAAAATTGAGTAAGTAAGCAGTTCTATGCTTGTAAATTTTAGAAAACTAATAGAAAAAAGATTTCCCCAAAAGACAAAAATATTCCCAGACTTGATAAGATTTATTTGAAAGAAACTAAAGAGCAGGAAATGCCAAATGTCATTGTAAAATTTAAATATCTCAACTCATTCTATAATACTTATACTAGCTTAATACCAAAGTAAAAAGATGTAAGAATTTTTTAAAATGAGCATACTAATAGCCTTCATAAATATGAACACAAAATATCAAACTAAATATCACAGACCAAGGCAGTAGTTTCTAAAAAAAAAAAAAGCAAAGAGTTATAAAGTTACCTTATCTGTCCTCCATATATAAGTATTAATCATTATGATACCTTTTAAACATAATTTCTCTCAATAATTAGAAGGTAGAGGGTGGGGTGTTGAGATGAACAAGTCTAGAGAAACTCTGAAAATTAAAATAGATGAGCTTGCAGTAATTAACACACATGGTACACTGCACCTGAAGAAAACACATTAATTTTAAGCGTGCATGGACAATCTGTGGAAAGTGAACATCTATTATTAAAAGAGGTGTCAACAACTTTGGATGAATTGACATTGTTTATGAAATGCATCTGGTTGATTTTCTGATCACTGTGCATAGTGTAAAGCCCTATTCTCAAAATGAAAGCGTAATATATCTGTTTAGGTTCACGTATATTGGAATAAAATAATCAGAAATTCAGATTTTAAGGAATAAGATACTAAAAATATAATAAGGGTGAAGACGAATCTGTTGTGCCAGAGAATTTGAAATCGTTTAACTGCCTATTTCCCCTTCAGGAAGAAGAACAGCTCATCACCTCTTAGATGGCAGGTGCTCATGCATTTCCTGCCAGAGTGAAGAAAAGGATGGCTAAAAAGAAGTTAGAGAGAAACTGCAGAGAAAACTGGTGATCAGTCCCCAGCCAATGAGCACAGTTCTTATTAACAGTCATCTCAGAATCACTGATGGTAGGATGGCATGAAGGATCATTTGAACATACCTAACCATGATAAATTACAATAGAGAAGCTTCTGGCTGTCTGCTTTCCTACGTACAACACCATCAAGATCATCAAAATCCAGGAAAATCTGAGAAACTGTCACAATCACCCAAAATCCTAGAGGCACAGATTGCTTGATGTTATGTGCTTTTCTAGGTAAAATATTGCAAAAGAAATAGGACATTAGGTAAAGTCTAAAGAAATCTGAATAGAATGTAGATTCAGGTAAAGCAAATGATTTGCTCATGGTTGATGACTTTGGACTCATATAATGCAATGGTTTAAGTATTTATAGACAAAATGATACAAGAATTCTGTGCACAGGTTTCTTAAATTACCATTAAATCTAAAATTGCTCCATAAAGCAATATTTCTTCTAATCAAATATTTCTTCTAGTAACAGACTTTTTACATAATCAATTCACCTATAGTGAAAATTAGAGAGTTAATAAATGTGCCTAAAATAAGAATCAAAGTAGTAGTCAAAGTCATCTTTTTCAAGCTGATGGATTCCTAAGGGGTGAAGAAGGGCCTTTGAGGGAAATTTCACCCTATGAATGTTTATATAAGTAAAGGTAAAATAACTGAAAATGATATCAAAGTTTCCAATAGAGAGAAATAATAAAACAGAGACAAGAAGAAATCAGATTTTAAAAAATCAAAATATGAAGACTCTCATTTACAGTATTGTTCTCCTGGGATAGATTTAACCGACTCTGAATTCCCATTTGTACCATTTGGCTTCTCGCCTCTAAGTTTCTGACTCAAATTTCCACTCACTAGCAGGAGATTTCTACTCAATTAGCTATTCAAGGTGCGTGAATGTCAGTATCTTCAAACCTGCTCTCTATGACTTTCCTGAACACCTGCCTCCAGATTCAGGATCGCAATAAGGGCATCGTTGTCTGATTCCTTTATGTCACCTGGATACCAGAATCCATAGGGCTCTCAACCTACTCCAGGTCAAGAAGGCATGACTCTGACAAGATGCTTTTCTTTTTGTGGTTTTCTTGGGTCACACCCGGCAGTGCTCAGGGGTTACTCCTGGCTCCATGCTCAGAAATTGCTCCTGGCAGGCACGGGGGACCATATGGGGCACCGGGATTCGAACCGATGACCTTTTGCATGAAAGCCAAACCTCCATGCTATCTCCCGGGCCCCAAGATGCTTTTCTTTAAGACTATTTTAGTAACAGGGAAGGCAGAGAAGTCAGGGGCTTTATAACACATTCCTAGACAGGAAGAGGGAGAGAAATAGGGAGAGAGCACTAGGTCAACATGGTAAAAGGATAAAAAACCATTCAGGAAAATATGGCTGAGTCCCATAGAAATCAGAGAGCAATCCGAAGCCAAGAGTAGAAACTGTTCACCAGTCCACAGTTCACAAACTGCCTCTTACAACTTCCTTCACAACTCCCACCATCAATTCCCATCCCGAGCCTTACTTGTGGCAGGGTTTTATACCCCCTCATCAAACTGCCAGTCAATGACATTTGATTAAGATCTTTCTTTCTTTTTTTATTTTTAATAATTTTTATTGTGACCAAAGTGAGTAACAAATCGTTCACAGTAATATTCAAGGTACATAGTGACAATGAATCAGGGCCATTCAGGGGCTTTAAGAAACACTCTTTTATGGCTGGCGTTACAGGGCTAACATAGTAATGTAGGACAAGACCTGGGGTCAATGCAGCCTCCCTGTGTGACACACAATTACCAACACTAAAAGTTTTAGCTCCTAGAAAATTGTCTGAATTTGTTCTGGCTTTGCTCTATTGCATCTTCCACCAACAATGTTTTGATTGTTTAGTTTTTAACTATTTTTGTTGCAATCCATAGATTCATCTCTACCTGAACCACATTTTAAAAAAATAATAACAAATGGCTTATTATCTCTCGGGAATAAGGTATTTAATGTCCTCCCTTAACTTTTTTTTAACTTTATTTAAAGTAAATGCATCACATAGTTGAATGGTTAACCATAATACATTTGTTTCCAGATAAGTGGAAGAAAAGTTACTTTTATAAAAGAATAGAAAAAGGGGGGGAAAGGGAAAAATATAAAGTTTAAAAAATAGAGTAAAAGAAAAAGTGTAGCAGCAAGCACATTTATGAAAATTATTGTATCTATAAAAAAGTCATTTAAAACAATGGCAGAAGGTTTAGTAAACTTGTTCTTAGCTGTCCATTCTGTTAAATTGAAGTTGTCCAGAAACCTGAAATATTATTGCTGATACTGTGGCTTTTAGGGACATGTTCTCAGCCCTCAAGCCTCTTGGGGAAAAAGGTGTGTTGTGGGGGAGGGGGGGGATTGACACTCACTCCATAAAGCCCTGGTGTTATTAGTCCAAATACTAGTGTACTTAAAGTTTTATCAGATTGATACTCCCAAAGAAATTTGTTGAAGGGTGAAAAGGCCATTGGCAAAATGGTAATTCTGGGTGATGGATGCAGCAGGTGAGGCATTGGTATGATAGGGTGTTGTCCTGATCTCTCCTTCCAAGATTGCAGCTTTCTGCTGCATGGCCAATTATACCTATGATTTTTCACATCTTGGTTTATATCTTGTTTTAGAGTGAGTCTCTGGAGCTGGTCTGGTTCAATTGTGGTGGTTTGGGTCAACTTCTTAAGCAATTCGCTGAGACCACAGGTACCCTTCCTTCTTACCTTTCTGAGAGGCAACAAATCTTCCTCATGAAAAATGTGTTTTCATAGCTCTGTAGGTATACTCAGACTGGTCACCTAAGGATTTTTATATCTTCCTACTTCTTCCTACATCTGGAAAGTGTATATTCCTCATACTTGAAATTTCTGCAACATGTGCCATTGTTGATGTTGAGGAATTCAATCATTTTTAAATAGAATCTGATCCTCTTTAAAATATTTGAACTATTTGGGTAAATTTATTCAATAGCTTCCTCCCTCTCATGCTTCTTATTTCAGGTTGAACTATTTCCATGTTTATCTTCATATAAAAGCCTATAGGACAATTCTATAAAACAATGGTTTCTGAGGTCACCTTGTAATCATAAAGTAACCATTCTTCAATTGTCCAGGGAAAAATGAGCCATTGTCTAAGATTACACAGGACTTTCTATTTTGTTTCTCATTTCCTGTAGGCCTTTGTCATGGCCTTGAAGATACACAATTTGTCAATAAATAGCAAACGGCGGGTTTTAGATAGAAATAATATCTTATAAAAATTGAATTAATATAAAATACATTGAAAAATCAAATTCAAACCTTGTGATATATACCCCTTTCAGAGCATGATGAAGACACAGTGGTGGAGAAACTACTTATTTTTATCTAATTTTTATTATGACTAAAAGTGAATAACAAATCTTTTACAGTAATATTTAAAGTATATAGTGAAAATGAATCAGGGTCATTCCTACCACCACTCCTTTTCCCAGCATGTGTCCCATATCACCCTCCTTTACCCCCAGAATGCTAGTGTAACAGCTTGTTGTAGATAGGGTATCAATTCTGTTGTTGTTGACTTTAGGTTTGGTGTTTAAGTCTGATCATTTTTTATTCCACTCAATGTTCATATGGCTGTTTTGTCATGGTACCATTACTTTTTATTTTCCCCTCAATTCATGAGGCAGAAACAAAATGATTCAAGTTCTGTGTTTCTGCTGGAAGAAGACAAAAAAAATAAGAAAAACATAACAACAACAAAAACCAACCAACAACAGTAAAAAAAAAAATAGAAAAAGCACCCAGCAACAGCAACAACAACAAAAAGTCACCAAAAAATAACCACAATAGTGAAAAAGAAAGGAAAGAAAGAAAAAAGGAAAAAAAACAGAAAAATAAATAAAAAGAAAAAGGAAGAAGTACTCCTCTGGCAAGGTGTTTTTCTTTTTCCTTTCTTTTCTTCTTCTTCTTCTTCTTCTTCTTCTTCTTCTTCTTCTTCTTCTTTTGCATAGACACAGTATGTATTGGAGAAATAAGGGAATTCCCTTGGCCTAAGAGATTTAGGTTTCTCAGCCCTTGAAGCATACTGCCATGGGAAAAAATACTGGCTCTATACACACTCATTACCACACATCGAGGTCTTTTATGGTGCCAGGAAACTTTCTACTATTGTGGATGATAAAATCAGACCTCTGTAGCAAGAGACCTTGGTATTTGCATAGGTCCTAGGACAAAGTCTAGGATAGAGTCTTTATATTCTAGAAGTTCTGTTTCATCATTATTATTACTATTATTATTGAAACTATTTATGCTAGAAATAAGTCTTTAACCTATGGCATATAGAATGCAATTTCAAAAAACGAATACATAAAAAGCATCTTATTCAGTCTTTACCCGCTGCCAGAAGAAATGAATAGAATAAAGATAAATAACTTTATCAGAGAGCCAGAGTAAATAAGACAGTGTCATATTCAATGGTGAGTATTCATAGGAATAAAAAACAATTCAATGAGTGTAGATAATATCCTCTGAGTAAGTCGGTGCCAGAAATAACCACCACGTCATTACAGTTAAATTACTAAGGCTTTGTTGACTTTCAACAGAGTCTCATTGAAAAAAATCTCTAAATATTCCTTTATCTACTGCTTAATCTGAAGAAACAAATACAAAGATGAATCAATCCTAGTTTCTGCCAGAAAAGTTAGAGAAATAACATCTTTATTCTCCTTAGTTTTCATAAGTCTTTTCCCAACTATCATTTCCTTCAATCTAAACCATATACAATCCTCACTCACGCAAAATAAAAATGTCTTCCTCTACCACTATTTCCTTCATTCCCTTTACCTCTTTTTCTTCATCTTCCATCATCCAGGCAGTAACTAATGAGCAATTCCTCTTTCATGGTTTGCTTTCAATGCAGAGGTGTGTCTACCACACGTTGGAATCAGACAGAAGTTATCACCCTCCCAGGAACCTGCATTATTATTTCTCACCCAAAAGGGATGACATCATTCCTTCACTCCTTACTCAAAATAAGGTCAATAACATCTATTCAATGCTACTCTATTTATCACTGCATTGAATTTATTGAAAGATACTCACAGATTAACCACTGCCCCCAAAGAAGGGATGAGACTCAGCAGGTTTCAATGTTTAGTGTTAGGCAACCATCACCACAGTGTATTCTAGAATACTCCTCACAATAGTTGAGTGATTGTGATACAACAGGAGTGGAAGAGTGGAACACAGGTGAATTTAATTGGTCAGCTTATAAATCATCCATCCAAAAGGTATCCAATCAAAATGATAATAAGATAGCTGGGGTAGAAAATAGCAGTAGATAAAAGGAGACTTTCAGTCTCTCTTCTTTCTTTTTTCATTCTTCCTTTTCTTTCTCTCTTCTTTCTCCCTCTATTATCATCTTTATCACTATTCTTATTAACTTTATTATCTCTATATCTATTATTATCTCAATATTGTTAAATCTCTATTATCATCTCTATTTCCCTATCTCTATCTATTAATACCCTCTCTCTCTAACTATCTCTCTCATATGCCCAGGAAGACTTCGGGATTAGTCTTAAACACTCATATAACTTTTTTTAGGCATGGCTTATAGGCCCAGACAGGTAATGAGATCAGGAATTTTAACATGCACTAAGAAATCCAGGACAGCTGTGGTACCTGGGGTAGAATCTAAAAAGGGCCCGGTGACAGTACTGACAGCATTAGATTGAGCAATGCAGAGACAATATCAGATCATTGAATACTGAAAGTTAGCAGACACAGAATAGGAATTAAGAAGTTATACATGAGATGGGCAGCACCAGGAGAGAATGAATGACATTGTACACAGGTAAAGGAGAGTCCAGACATTGGGAAAGGATTCAGTGGGAAGGATCTTTACTTCATCTATACCAGTGGTCGGCAACCTGTGGCTAGCGAGTCACATCTGACTCTTTACACTTTTAATTTGGCTCTTCTGTGTGCCGGGTGGCCCCACCAGGAGTCAGGGTTCTGCTCCTAGCCTCTCTCAGTGCATGCCCCGTGTGCAGCCCAGGTGGCCGGCTCCAAGAGTGTAAAATGATACCCAGTATCAACCCCAAACAAAGGTGTTCCCCCAAAGTCATCCTTTCTTAAACCTCTTCCTTTGATATGTAAAAGACCGCTGAAATGTACTTTTGTCTCTTTCTCTCTTGACCTGAAGCCTCCTGGTATTGGGAATTGGTTTTAATAAAGAAGAGGTGTTTATGGGCTCAAGGCAGAGAGTACAAAGTAAAAGACCATGGACTCCATGATCATCCTTTGCTGGCTAGCTTGGTTTATTATTTCTTTCCCGCTACCCTGCTTCTTCACACCAGGATGGGTGAGATTTATAAATACAGTGCCTGGAGTGATCTTAAACACATATTTCATTTTGCACAGAGTGGGCATCTTCCATGAAGGGATTCTCAACCCATAGTTTTCTTTTCCATGGATTCTCATATTCAGTGTACTCATGATTAAAGTTGTGAGTTAATGTTCTTAAATGCTGTTTTTCATATTGATTATGACTTCTGCATAATATAAGTGGCAATCGGAAAATTTTTGCAAGAGTGGAAACATTTCAATATCTCCTTCTCAGACACAGCTATCCCAGAATCAAATTCTTTTTTGAACACATTCATCTTATGTCTCACTGTAAAATCTACTTGTGGAACTCCCCTGCAGAGAAATATTCGGTTCATAGAGAAAATGAACAATGTCTGCCAAATATACAAGATTAGCTACCCATTTCTTGTCCAACTGGGGCTGTACAAAGTCAGACTTCTGCTCTCACAGGAGCTGCACTACTTCTTCCCTCTTGTCAACAAGGCGAGAAAGCACCCTTCCGATTAACAGCCACTTCACTTCCTCATAGAGAAGATGCTAGTAGTGGGAATCTATACTCTCATCCAGGGTGGTGAATAGCCTGTATTTGATCAAAATAGTGAATTTCACAAACTAGCTTTACAGTGTCATCTCTCACAGTGTTTAGTTCAGCAGGGAGTTTATTTTGAATCTAGTCTATCATACAATGAGTGGATACAATGTATGGGTGTGCAACTTCTATTTTTTGTGACTACACAAAAACACTGAGTCATGCATAGTGCATCATCTGTACATATATCAACACATCAGATTATTATTCTGAGTGAAATGAGTCATAAGGAGAGGTGTAGACACAGAATAATCATTTGTGGCATATAAGAATAATAAATGGCAATATGGTAATATTATCTAGAGAAAATAGGGATGAGAGAGAGGAGGACTAGTCCATAATAGGAAGCTTGCCATAAAAAGTGGTGAGATCAGTTAGAATAGAGAAAGGTACATTATGACATTGATAGTTGGAACTTAGCACTCTGAACAAGAACTGTAGGGTGAAAATGGGTAAGTGACATGCATGGCATCCTTTAATTAACAATATTTCAAACCTCAGTGTCATAAAGGAAAAGAGAGATAGAGAGAAAAAAGCAAAATGCCTGCCCCTGATATAGGCAGAGAAGAGAGAAGGGGAAGGAAACAAGGGACATTGGTGGTGGGGAAACTTGTGTTTCTATGATTGAAACACAAGTATGAATGATTTTGTAACAAATATGCTTAAATAAAATAATATTTTTAAAATGTTTCAGGCACTCTATCATAATTCCTTTATGATATGATATCATATGCCTTTAACAAAGTACCATTTTTGTTTTTGTGTGTATTTTAGTTTGGTTTCTTGCAGCACGCACTAAAGTGTCAATAGATTTTTTTTCTTTTCAGTGAAATCACTACTTTTCTCTGAAACACCACGCTTGCTTTTAAGATTTTAAAAGGTATTTCTCTTTTATCTGCTTCATCTCCATATTATAGGATTTCAAATTTTCAGCACATTTTGGTTATAAAGAGGAAACGTTTTGAAACATTTTATTTCCTTATTATCAGAAATCAAAGCATTTTTCCTTGAGAAGGATGTTCACTATCCAGAATTAGCAAACTATCAGTGGATTCAAAACCTGTATTTCATGATGGATACTACTTCACATCCAAATCAGCTTAATAGTAAACTACAGGGGAAAGGAAACATAATTTTTTCGATGTTAGAAGTTATTTCGTTTGAAGACAAATTATCTGTTTTTGCTCAAGATTTTTTTTTGGGGGGGTGGGGGGGTTTTGGGTCACACCCGGCAGTGCTCAGGGGTTACTCCTGGCTCCATGCTCAGAAATTGCTCCTGGCAGGCAGAGAAACTTTGATTCACTTTTCAAGCCTGTTGAAACATTGCCAAGAAAATAAATCTGATATTGACATTACCTATTTTAAATCAGCACTTTTAAATATGAGGGAAGCTTTTCTCAAGAGGTTTCAGGATTTCAGAAATAGGAAAGCGACGTTGGCCTTTGCTAAAAAACAAACAAACAAAAAACGTCTGGATGCCACTGTAACAGAATTAAATTTTTCTCCTTTTAATATCGACATTGGCAACTTGGACATGCAATTGCTGGAATTAAAAAACTAAGAACTGTGGAGCTCGAAATTTGAACTTCTTTATATTAATTTAGAAAGATTGGAGAAGCACAAATGTGAACTTAGTTCATGAATCTTGGAGATAGCATGGAGGTAAGGCATTTGCCTTTCATGCAAAAGGACATCTGTTCGAATCCCGGTGCCCCATATGGTCCCCCGTGCCTGCCAGGAACGATTTCTGAGCATGGAGCCAGGAGTAACCCCTGAGCACTGCCGGGTGTGACCCAAAAACAAAAAACAAACAAACAAAAAGAGTAAATTGAGAAATCGTCTCATTGATGAGAACCTGGAATCGTGCCTAAATTAAAAACAACATAGAGCTTTCGCTGGAACTCGTGCAGCCGGCAGAATGGGTAAGTGTTCTGGTCTTCGTACTGCTCGCAAGCTCCGCAGCCATCGGTGAGATCAGAAATGGCACGACAAGCAGTACAAGAAGGCGCATTTGGGCACAGCCCTGAAGGCCAATCCTTTCAGAGGTGCTTCCCATGCTAAGGGAATTGTGCTGGAGAAAGTTGGTGTTGAGGCCAAACAGCCAAATTCTGCTATTAGGAAATGTGTCCATGATCAAGAACGGCAAGAAAATCACAGCTTTCGTGCCCAACGATGGTTGCTTAAATTTCATTGAGGAAAATGATGACGTTCTGGTTGCTGGATTTGGTCGCAAAGGGCATGCTGTTGATGACATTCCTGGAGTCCGCTTTAAGGTTGTCAAAGTAGCCAACATGTCTCTTCTGGCCTTATATAAAGGCAAGAAGGAAAAACCAAGATCATAAATTGTGATGATGAAAGTACAGTAGTAAAATTTTCATGTGCCCAGAAAAAAAAAAAAAACAACATAGAAACCTGACATACTCAAACTACCCAAGGAAATGTAAGGCCAATGTTCATATTAGTGTTTGTGACTTTGCAAGTCATTGTTAGGATATAATTTT
>PVKC010018525.1:0-19598 GCA_004027635.1 Crocidura indochinensis
TTTGTTTTGGATTGATACTGGGTATCATCTTATGTTCTTGGAGCTGACTGCAGGGGCTGCACACAGGGTGCGCACTGATAGAGGCTCAGAGCAGAGTCCTGACTCCTGGAGCCGTCGCCCTGCCTGGCACACAGAAGAGCCAAATTAAAAGTGTAAAGAGCCACATGTGGCTCGCGAGCCACAGGTTGCCGACCCCTGGCCTAGGAGATACAGAGTTTCTCCATTTCTGAAATATACTGTCATGGAATTAACTATAGACTCCTGCATGATCAATTTACTCTCTCCTCAGTGCTTTTGTGGTGTATGGAAAACTTCTGCTTTATCATAAATGATAAAATCAGACCTCTGTATCTAGAGATCTTGGTGACTGTGCAGCTCAAGGAATGGAGCTTATGATGAAGGCTTTCTTTGTGGTTCTCGCAGTTCTGCTTCTTCAGTGTCATTTTAATTTATCTTCTGTAGTTGGTGTTCTTGGTCATTATGTTGCTCTTAGGATGGAGCCTTGGACAGAATCGTTCATTATGTTTCTGGAAGACCCGTTCACTTGCAGTTGTCTCAGTCAGACCTCTGGAATTGGAGATCTTGTTTGTTGAACAGATTGTAGACCAAAAGCTAGGTTACAGCTTTCTGTTGCTGTTGTTGTTGTTGGTCCCCGGATGCATACTGTCTAGTCCTGTTTGTAGCAACAAGTCACCTATATGTAGCAATCTTGGTTTTTGCACAGATCAAAGGGTGACATGTCTTCTGATTTTATCTTATCATTGGCTGGTGAGGAAGGATAACTTGCTCTTAGATCTAGTTGCTCCCATTTCCTCGTTGTCAGGTTATCAATTTAGAACTGGCATATATTGGTGTCAGAGCAGCATTATGAATGCCCTGGAGGGGACTCGGTTCCTGGAGCTGTTGTGAAGAACTCTGTCATTTCTATGTCTGAGATACAGGAGTCAAGGCTGGACTGTTAGTGCCTATTTCCCTGGAGTCTAGGTTGGTTCCACATGACATACATTCAGTGTGGGAGATGTCCCTGTGTTGTAAAAAAGTATAAGTTCTTATCTCTAGCAGATAAGAACTTGTTTTTACACCTAAAATTTCCCCTATTTTTAATATGCCTTTGCAGGAAGAAGTGGTGCCACATTATATTTCTGGTGGATTTGGGGATGGAGAGAGAAGAAAACAGATCCATGATATAAACTAAAAATATATATGCTCAGACATATCTAAAGAAAAAAGAGTTTCTTAAAAGAAAAAAAATGATTAAATAAAAGACATAATTAAAGGAATACAGTGGGGCCGGGAGGGATAGCATGGAGGCAAGGTGTCTGTCCTTCCTGCAGAAGGACGGTGGCTCACATCCTTGCATCCCACATGGTCCCCCATGCCCACCAGGGACAAATTTCAAGCACAGAGCCAGGAGCACCCTCTGAGCGCCACCAGCTGTGACCCAAAAGAAGCAAAAACAAATCAAATCAAAAAACAAAAACTAGAACAAAACAAATAAAAACAATAAAAACAAAAACGAACAAGGGGGAAAAATGAAAAAAAAAGGAGAAAGTGATACAGGAGATTACATTTGGGGAGAAACAGTATAAGAGGTAGTATTATATAGGTCTATGCTTATGATGATAGTATGTATAGGCTTCCCCATTGTCTTTTGAGATTTCCTCGTGAGGTGTGGGCTCCACGCTGGGAGGTCTTGCAATGGGAGTTCTTTTGGAGCTAATCCAGTATTAAGCCACAGTCCACAATAGGAGGGCCACACTGCATGAGTCAGTCTGGGTGTTGGTTGTATTTTCTTGCCGGGAACGAGGTGTGAGCTTGAGTAGGTGTCTCTTCACTTGGGAACTGTGTACTGGTTGGTTGGTGTAGGAGGTTGGTCTTGATGCCTAATGGGTAAACTGAGGGTGAAGAGTTATAACATGGTGGGGATATTGGGGATTGGATTAAGGGGTGAAAGGATAGTCAGATTTCTGGGGGGGGGAGAGGGAATAGTACATGGGAGGGATTATATAGGGTATAGGTATTCGTTGTTTGTGGTTTAGGTTTGTCTCTTAAGGAGGATTCCTATCTCTGTGTGCTCCTGCCCCCATATAAACATACAGAACTTAGCTTAGGTATATATTAATGTAGAGAGGTGGGGAGGGCAAGAGATATGCTGAGTACAGAAAAATAGGTAGGTATAGTACTTGTAAAGAAAGG
The DNA here is from genome assembly GCA_004027635.1 of Crocidura indochinensis. Taxonomy (NCBI): domain Eukaryota; kingdom Metazoa; phylum Chordata; class Mammalia; order Eulipotyphla; family Soricidae; genus Crocidura; species Crocidura indochinensis. The sequence goes on from PVKC010018525.1 coordinate 2,197, forward strand.
AAATTAATAGTTCAACTTTTGGATATGTATAGGTTTCGTGTCTCGAGTACTAACAATAGTGTTAGTGAGGTCCATCTATATAAGTGTTTACCTTTTGCAGTATTGTCCTCAGCACCCTATATATCAGCTTTCTTTCCTTTCCTATAGAGGAGGTAACCATGTGGCTTTTATTTGACATGGATTGACTTGATGGTAATGAGGATAAGAAGGTGGAAGAAGAGGGAGACAAGGAGAGAGAAAAGGGAAAACAAAATAGAACTAACAACAAACTGTTTTTATTTAAAAAATATTTATGCTTTCTATAAGAGAGAAAATGGAACCCTATTCTGATGGTGCTAACCAACCATAGAAGAAATGACTGATTTGTTTTAAATTTTTTTAAATTTTTTTTTTTTTGGTTTTTGGGTCACACCCGGCAGTGCTCAGGAATTGCTCCTGGCAGGCACGGGGGGACCATATGGGGCACCAGGATTCTAACCGATGACCTTTTGCATGAAAGGCAAACGCCTTACCTCCATGCTATCTCCCGGGCCCCGAAATGACTGATTTGATATTACACTAGTGTAAATAAAAATGTTGTTTGATAGATGAAGATAAAAAAAGTTTTAATCAATACTAATTAATTAACTTAAAATTATAAAACAATGCCAAAGAAATTATATAATTTTAAGTAAAATAATACTATGTATTATACATATGTATAATTTAATAATTTATTAAACCATTTATTAAAATATTTCTAAACTTCAAAAGTTCATACAAGACATGAGTCAAACATAAGTTTTGAATGTGCTGGTAATGACATTTTGTAATATAAAAATTGAAGTTTTAAATAAACTCATTTTGGAAATCTTGTGCCATAATTTGTGTATATTGTCCACGTATTCCAATGTGTGGAATAATTAAAATGAATAAGGAAGTTTCATTTGAATGATTGCAATTGCATTATATTTTTAGTTTACAATAATCTTTTTTAATTTTCTATTTTTATTGTGCTGTTCTATTGCTAATTTAGTCAGCATACAACATATTTTTAAAATGAAAACCTCTTTTTACAATTAAGTTTCTAAAATTCAATTAACTAATGAGATACCTAGTATTGTTATACTGAGTAGTATAACTTTTAACAAGTGTCATTTAGTTTTTCACCCAAAAGGATTCTGTCTTGTAGGGAAGCATTATATTTGAGATGGAAGATGATGAATTTGCTATTTTATCAATCTTAAATTAGAAATATTCCCTAAATGACACATTATTTATTGCCTCCTCATTTTGCATACTAAATAGGATCAAAGGATAAATAGAGTGTATAGACTTTAATATAGTAATTTAGAAATTAATAATCAAATTATAAGACTCATATTATGTAAGAAATATTACTGATTGCATAGTAAAAAATTTCTGAAGTAAGTCTTATGGACAGGAGTATGTCTCTTTCTTGAATTCTATATTATATATTCTATATATTGCCTTCTATATAGCTTTTATATGAAGGTCTGGATTTCTACTCCAAAATTCCTGCATTAGTGAGTAGAGAGATAGTGCAGTGAATTGGGTACTTACCTTTTCCCAGCACCCAATATGGACCCCTGAGGCAATGAGCCCATAACTATCACTATTCCTACAGTGAGTAGGTTCTGGAAAGAGAGTAAGTGGCTAGGATATTGCCATGCACACAGCCAACCTGGGTCCAATCTCCAGAACCCCCAAATAGTTCTCTACCACCAGTAGGTGCACCCCACCCCCCGAAAGAAGAGAGAAATTAAACAGCAAAATTCCTATGGAGTAAAAGATTAGGTCACTGTGAGTTAGAATGGTATCAAGTTTCAACTATCATCTTTATAAAAAGAGTTTAGGGCATGAATTTAGAGAAAAAAAATTATGGGAAGAAGAGGACACTAAAAGTCAAGGAGAAAAGCCCCTTCTTAGCCAGTTCTTCATACCTTACTTTTATATTTTATATTTTAATAAAACAAAAATATTTCTATTAAACTGTTCATTCTGTGGTGTTTTGTTATGGCACTCCTAGAAAACAAGCTTCCTAAGCAGTGAATTATACATGTAAACTAATTGGCATAAAAATGGTGATGTAGGGGGTCGGAGCAATAACGTAACAGTAGAGAGTTTGTCTTGCACAAGGCTGACCCAGGACGAACCTGATTCAATCTCCGAATCCCATATGGTCCACCAAGCAGGGGTGATTTCTGAGTGCATAGCCAAGAATAACATCTGAGCGTCTACAAGTGTAGCTTAAAAAAACAAACAAAACAAAACAAACTTGGTAATTTGTTTTAATTGCTTTATTTTATCTAACCCTCTCCTCTCATATTGGGAAAAAAAATCCTGAGATGAAGAGTATTTCACATATCTGGAAAGCTCAGTAAGCAAGTAATTAATAGTTGAAGACAATTTGTTCTGTCAACCTGAAGAAAAAGAAAATGAACATATAATTGTATTATTTCAGAAAAACTAGTAAACTTCATAAAGAAGCTGAAATTCCAAATTTAAAGAGGAAATAATGTGTACATTTAGTGAAGTTATTTAAAACATAAATTTTAATTAGCATGAGACAGTTGAAGAAGAGCTTCATTATGGCTTTTTTTTTTAATTCTCAGAAGAATAGTTTCAGGTATTTTTAAAACATGGATTAAAAGAAACATGGAAGTTAAATAAGGATTCACAGAGCTATGTCTTAATATCTCATAATTATTAACAAAACCTTTATTATCATGGGGCTAGATTGGTGGTGCAAGTGGTACGGCGTCTGCCTTGCCCATGCTAACCTAGAATTAGGACTGAATGTGGTTAGATCCCCAGTTGTTCAATATGGTCCCCCAAGCCAGGAGCAACTTCATTATCAGCATCATATCTGAGCATTTTTAATTATCTCAAGAATATATGAGCTTCAAAACAAATAAAAAATATTCTATTTTTAACTTTTCCAGGTTTCAAAAAAAGTTTGACATTTTTTAATTTGTCTTATCAATCTATTTATTGATTAATTTTTTTTTTTACTAAAAACAATTGCTGTTAAAAAATCCTGTATTTTCAACTTATCATAAGGCCCTCAGGGAACCTAGCATACTAACTAGGCAAGTACATGGAGACATGGTTTCAAGATAGAATTATTTCAATAAGCATATACAATTAACCTGACTATCACTGTTGGAAAGAAGACATTTCTGCTTAACAGTGCAGCTGCAAACTTCTGAGCCATCTTGCTGGGACTCAGGATATAGCTCTGACATTTAAATATAGTAAAGTTTTTCCTCCTACATCTTCAAGAAAAGAGAGGTAAATTTGACATGAAATACTTTGTCTGTATTAGCCATTAGTGCTTCCTATGTCTGTAGCACCATGAAATATACCAGAGAAGGAATTCCTTACTACATTGTTGTCATACTGAAGTGACAAGGAAAAGGAAACAATAACATAATTCTAAAATGTGTCATCTTGTAGGGCGTTTGCCTTGCACACAGCTGACCCAGGACAGATACGAGTTTGATCCCTGGCATCCCATATGGTCCCTTGAACCAGGAGTAATTTCTGAATGCAAAGCCAGAAGTAACCCTGAAATCAGCTAGGTAAGGTCCAAAAAATAATAAATAAATAAATAAATAAAATTGATCCTCTTTCCTCAGTTTTTAAATAATTATTTTTAGTGGATAGTGTATAGATAAACTATATTAAGTCAACTGTGCTCTTCCCTGGAAAGAATGGTCAAAACAAAATAGGGAAAATTTACTTTGAAAGTATAGGGGGCGAATGTATATTACAATATTAATTTAATGCTGGTCAACTTCTGCTTACACATTATCTTAAACCATATCAAACCTTTGGAAAGAATAGCGTAAGTGCCAACCTTATACTTTGTTCCAATAAACACCAATTGGTCTTTCAGAACATTATCTAGGTCTGTGGGATAGATATGAACAGTGGTAATCCAAAGTATTTTAAACTCTAGAGATATAATACTATTTAGACAAGCCATTGTGCATCTAGAAAGAAAAGTTCAGAGATATCCAAGTTAATGCATTAAGTAGAATTTGTGTCTATATTTTAAATAACAAGGACTTTGATCATAAAAGCATATCAATCCTTCTACATATTATTGGCATGCCTGCAATACATTAATGCTTACATGTCAATTAAATCACTTTGATTAATTTATGTTAACTTAAAGCAATGAGATTTGAAATGAAATTCTGGAATCACAAACATAGTACAGTAGGTAAGGTGCTTTCTTTGCACTAGGCAATAACAATTAAAAATAACATTTTCTGATTTATTATTTTATATAAGACTGTCAGATATCTAAGAAGTTAATAGATTTACCAATTTTTTAAATTTTTACCAATATTTCTGACAAATGTTGATTGTCAGACTTAAGAGATAATGTATAGCATACTTAAGATATAATATATATACATATATATATATTTGGGGTCTAAAGTTCAAAGAATTAATTATTTTAATGAAACTTAGTCTACATATAATGATAGTATGATAGTTTATTATTATGTAGAAAAAAGCAATTTCATAAATGTCAAGTAGTCTTGTTTTTTTTTTTTTTTTTTTTTGGGGCCCCACCCAGTGACGCTCAGGGGTTACTCCTGGCTATGCGCTCAGAAGTCGCTCCTGGCAGGCACGGGGGACCATATGGGAACCGGGGGATCGAACCGTGGTCCATCCAAGGCTAGTGCGGTAAGGCAGGCACCTTACCTGCAGCGCCACCGCCCGGCCCAAGTAGTCTTGTTTTAATAAACAAAAATAAGAGATAGTATTTTTATTTTTTTAATTACAAGTTATTTATAGTTGTATTTCAGGCATATAGTGATGATGAATTAGGGCTATTCCTACCACCAGTGTTGAATTTCCTCCACCATACTTCCCACTACTCAACCCCTATCTCCACCTTTAGTCCTTTGGACTGATAGAGTAACAGATATATTCTGTCTTTAGCTTCTATTTTGTGTCTCTTGAGTCTATTGCCATTGACTTTGGCTTGGATATTTAGATCTGACCTTTTTTTTTTTCCACCAATGTTCCTGATACCACTTGGCCCCAAAGTCCGATTCACTTTTTTTTTTTTCTTTTCTCTATTTGTAGGAAGACATAGGAATATGAGACAGCACAAAATGTTTCAAGTTCTAAGGTTCTATGGAAAAGATTGGAGCCCCTATCTAGAAGATATAAATAAAATTAAAAGAAAAAGATAAAAGAAAGAAGAGATGGGGCAGATGTGGCAAGTTTGTTTGTGTGTTGTTGTTGTTGTTGTTTTGCATAGGCACAGTAAAGGTTGGGGGAAATTAGAAAAGAAATTCTCTTGCCTAAGAGATACAGGGTGTCACTATCTTTGAAGTATACTGTTATAAGACTGATTACAGGCTCTGGGCATGTTGGCTGTCCAACCCCAGTGTCTTTCTTGATGATCTCAGGAAAAATTCTGTTCAATCACGGTTGTCAAAGTCAGTTTTCTGTAATTAGAGATCTTGATTTTTGCACAGATCCTACGACTAAAGCTAGGATAAAGTCTTTCTTTACGGTCTTGGGAAAAGTTCTGCTCAGTCAGAGTGTTGTAGTCTGATATCTGGTTATTGCACATAACCTAGGACAGATCATCTTCTGATTCTATAAGAGATAGTCTTTCTAATGCACTATGCTATGTGTGTACAGTGATTTTTATTTGAACCAAAAGACATGAATACTTTTATGTGTGTATATATAGATAATATACAGATTAAATTAGTTTGTGCTTTTGAAGAGTAAATATGTATATATACATATATATATATATATATATATATATATATATATATATATATATATATATATATATTCCATATTGGCTCAAGTAGTTATGTAGGTTAACAAGCCCCAAGATGTGTCATTGAAAGCTTGTGAACCAGAGCAGAAGTTACAGTTCCTTTAAATAAGCAAAATTGAGACCCAGAAAGTATCAATGTTTCAGTTTGAATCTGAATACCTGACAAAAAACCAGTGACCCATTCTAGAAGGCAATGAGCTGAAAGGCATCCCGTCATTCATTGGGAAAATCAACCTTTTAATCTATTCAAGGTATCAATTGACTATACAAGGACACCCCAAAGAGAGAACACATTATTTTTACTCAGTTAGATGTAAAACATATCACAAAATTCCTGCATTAAAAAGAGGAACAGCTATTTAGTCAAATATATGAGCATTTTGTGTTTCAGTAAAGCTAACATAAAATTTATTTTTAGAGACAGATATAAATATGCAAGTTTATGCATATAAAGAAGGAAAATGAGTAAGAAAGGAAGAGAGAAAAGAAAAAAGCAAGCTGTTGTCAATAAAAAAGAAATTAAAAATAAAGCAAAAAAGAGGTCAACTTACAGAAAAAAGTTTAGGAAAAGAGTTTTCTTTTAGCAAGATTATAAGAAATGTTAATGTTTTAAATGAGCGGTCAGTATAAAAATAGCATTTCCAAATATGCATGATTTTCACCCAAATTTTCCTCTAATTTTAATATTTTGGTATAATGGAAGATAATTACAAATATGTTCATTAATCAAAGCATTTTTATGTTGTTAACTAAGCATCATTAAGGCTAATTCTATTGGAAAGTTGAAAGGTCTCATGAATTGAAATGAAACTTGATTTCCATTGACCTTACATGCATTGATTTGGCTTAAAAGATGTTTACACATATCAATTTTATAGCTTTTTAGAGGAGCGTATATAATTACATATTGACTTTCTGAAATGCATATTTTAAAATAGAAGATTTATAATTAAAACAATTTAAATGGTCAAAAACAAGATTTGGAATATTTCTATTTATGGTCTTGTTCAGTTCCTTTTTTGTTATGCTTCAAGGAAGATGATGATTAATTCATTGCAAAAATCCATCTAGGGTTTTGTGAAATTATAATTAAACATTTTTTGGTTTTTATCAAACACGTGGGGGGACGATGATTGATTTTTAACCCAGGGAATATAGCCTTCTATGTCAAATATTAAGATATATTTCATTATTGAGAGTAAATACTATACACCATCTACTGGAATAAAAAACAAAATTTATCTGAAATAATTTTTCTCCCTCCGGGTTTTCTTACATGAACTTTGTCTTAAAAATATTTACATGTAACTTAATTATGTGGTATAAGATAGAGAGGTGTCAATTTACCCACCAGTGGAAAAATACTTTAATTATTTCCATTTTTGCTTGCTCCTTCACCTAATAGCTCAGAGAATTTGATCTAAGTAGTTATCATTTAATTCTATACTATCAAAATTAATTAATATTTCCAACATCCTCTCTCTACTTATTTCCCTAGGACTTTCTGCTATTAAATAGGTTCCTCTGATATCAGTCCTGAGAAAAATAGGCAGAAAATGCATTATTAATAGAAATTTATGTCTTGATCATATAATTCGTCTTACTAGATTACAGTACAATGTACATAGCTGGTTATATATAGTAGAGTATAGATATTTAAATAAATAATCTTTTAATTATCTTTATTTTATTCAAGAGGTCTAAATTTTCTCTCTGTCAACTTCAAGTTTTGAAATATTTCCAAGTCTCTTTTATTCACATTTAAAGTATAGTTAAAAATGGTAATTGTTGTATTAATTACAATATTATAGTTTTGATAACAGGTTTAAAGAAGTTAATTGCTATAGACACTAATCAAGTTCATGGCCTATAGAAAGCATATAGTTGGTGTTTATTACATAAGTTTGGAAAAATTGTTATTAAATTTGTTTATTCTAATATTATTATTACTATTATTATTATATTACTCTATGTAGCAATGTATTTTTCTTGAATTGTTTTGTTAGGATATTCCTGCTTCAAGTAAGCTCATTAAGCATCCTCATGAATTTACTTTTTAAAACTGAAGAAAGGATTCCACTTCTAAGCTGATTCATATTTCCTGAAAATAACTTTTATTTCACTCATTTTAAAAATTGCATACATAGTAAAAGTGAAAATGCATTTCTTTTCATTATAAAATATAATATAGTTTCCTCCTTGAAGATACCTTTAGTCTCAATGTCCTGGAGTGTATTACCTACGTGTTGTTCTATATATATTATGGTTTCGGTTCTGATATCGAGGTCTTTCATCCATTTGGATTTAACCTTCGTACATGATGTTTGCTGGGGGTCTAGATTCAATTTTTTGCAAGTGGCTAGCCAATTGTGCCAACACCACTTGTTGAAGAGGCTTTCTTTGCTCCATTTAGGATTTCTTGCTCCTTTATCAACAATTAGGTGACTGTATGTCTGGGGAAAATTACTGAGTATTCGAGCCTATTCCACTGATCTGAGGTCCTGTCTTTATTCCAATACCATGCTGTTTTGATAACTATTGCTTTGTAGTACAGATTAAAGTTGGGGAAAGTAATTCCTCCCATATTCTTTTTCCCAATGATTGTTTTAGCTATTCTAAGGTGTCTATTGTTCCAAATGAATTTCAAAAGTGCCTGATTCACTTCTTTGAAGAATGTCATGGGTATCTTTAGAGGGATCACATTAAATCTGTACAATGCTTTGGGAAGTATTGCCATTTTAATGATGTTAATCCTTCCAATCCATGAGCAGGGTATGTGCTTCCATTTCCGAGTGTCCTCTCTTATTTCTTGGAGCAGAGTTTTATAGTTTTCTTTGTATAGGTCCTTCACATTTTTAGTCAAGTTGATTCCAAGATATTTGAGTTTGTGTGGCACTATTGTGAATGGGGTTGTTTTCTTAACGTCCATTTCTTCCTTATTACTATTGGTGTATAGAAAGGCCATTGATTTTTGTGTGTTAATTTTGTGGCCTGCTACCTTGCTATATGACTATATTGATTCTAGAAACTTTTGCGCTCTCCAAACAAGTGAAAGCAGAGATTAACAGATGGGACTATATTAAACTGAGCTTCTGCACCTCAAAAGATATACCGCCCAGGATACAAGAGCCCCCAACTGAGTAGGAGAAACTATTCACCCAATACCCATCAGATAAGGAGCTAATCTCCAAAATATACAAGGCACTGACAGAACTTTACAAGAAAAAAAAAAAACATCTAATCCCATCAAAAAATGGGGAGAAGAAATGGACAGACTCTTTGACAAAGAAGAAATACAAATGGCCAAAAGACACATGAAAAAATGCTCCACATCACTACTCATCAGGGAGATGCAAATCAAAACAACTATGAGGTACCACCTCACACCCCAGAGATTGGCACACACCACAAAGAATGAGAACAAGCAGTGTTGGCGGGGATGTGGAGAGAAAGGAACTCTTATCCACTGCTGGTGGGAATGTCGTCTAGTTCAACTTTTATGGAAAGCAATATGGAGATTCCTCCAAAAACTGGAAATTGAGCTCCCATATGATCCAGCTATACTACTTCTAGGAATATACCCTAGGAACACAAAACACAATAAAAATCCCTTCCTTACACCTATATTCATTGCAGCACTATTTACCATAGCAAGACTCTGGAAACAGCCAAGATACCCTTTAATAGATGAATGGCTGAAAAAGCTGTGGTACATATACACAATGGAATATTATGCAGCTGTCAGGAGAGATGAAGTCATGAAATTTTCCTATACATGGATGTACAGGGAATCTATTATGCTGAGTGAAATAAGTCCTCATCTATGGTTTTTAAGAAAAATGAAAGACATTCTTGCAATAATAATTTTCAGACACAAAAGAGAAAAGAGCTTGAAGTTACAGCTCACCTCATGAAGCTCACCACAAACAGGGATGAGTTTAGTTAGAGAAATAACTACGTTTTGAACTATCTAATAATGAGAATGTATGAGGGAAATAGAAAGCCTGTCTAGAGTACAGGCGGGGGTTGGGTGTGGAGGAGGGAGATTTGGGACATAGGTGATGGGACTGTTGCACTGGTGATGGGTGGTGTCCTTTACATGACTGAAACCCAAACAAAATCATGTATGTAATCAAGTTGGTTGAATACAAAAATATATATTATAAGGAAATATAAGAACATCATGATTTTTAAAAATATGGAAATAATTTGAAATTGGGTTACAGTGATCTGCATAAAGAACATCTCTGTGTTTTGTTTTTGTTTTGAGAGATAGGGGGTGTCTATTAAGTAGTTCTCAGAACTTACTGAGTTACTCTAAGCAGTACATGTTTTGACTGTGTAAACTTGATTCTTTAGTCTACTTCTCAGGTCCAGCAGTGCATGAGACATGTGGAAATGGGTGGGAGGATGGTTTAATTAAGGTTTATTATATCACTGCATTATGAGCTATGCAATGCCAGGGATAATACTTAAAATCTAGAACAGGGGTGGCGAACAAGAGGCGCATTCGGCTCACGACCAAAACGAATGCCGCTCTTTGCCTCTTCTCATTATCTTGTATTCTGTGGTTCTTTGCCAAGTTTGGAATTTGTTCTGCTGCTTCTGAGGAGTGACCTCTGAGGAGAGATTTCCATGTGCAGAGTCCCGCCCCCAGGCTGCGCCATTATATCTCCCATCCCTCGGAAACAACTGCACAGGCCAGCTAAGGGGTGGGGGGAACCCGTGTGTCATATATGGTGTCACATCTAGCCATTAGTTCTTAGTGTGGAGGACGCATCACACCCTCACCATCACTGCAGGATTTTGACCCTCACTCAAAATGGTAAAATGCAATGTGTGGTTAATATGTTTTTGTTAAAATTATATGCTTTTGTGTGTTTGTCTGTTTTGGCAGGTCACTGTGTGGTGTGGCTTTCTGACTCTCACAGTTTAAAATTTTGGCTCTTTGTGTTGAACTTGTTCGCCATCCCTGATCTAGAACATTGAAAGCATGGGGAGTTTGGACATTTTTCATAGGCTCTTCACATTTTATTTTCCTTTATTTAAACAGCTTGATTATAAATTTGTTATTGTAATGTCTTTTAATGTCTTAAAATGTACAATGTACACCACCCTTCGTCCATCAACGTTACCCACCACCCAAATCCCCATTTTCCCTCCCAACCTCGCTACTCCTCTTTCTCTCTCAATCTTTCTCTCCCATTTTTCCATTTAGACATTGTAGTTTGTAATGTAGTTACAGAAGTGTTATTATGCATAGAACCTTATTATTCAACACCCAGTTACTGATGATAGTGATCACTTTCAACATTCATTGTCATAATGGCTCCTTCTGTACTCTAATTTCACTGCTTGGTAAGCTTTTTAGAATGTACTGGTCCTCCTTGCTCTTATCTCTATTATCTTTGGATTTTATTACCATACTATTTTTTCTTATATGCCACAAAAGAGAGTGATTATTCTATGTCTATCCCTGAGAAATTTCTCTCAGCATAATATTCTCAATATTTATTCCATATATAAGCAAATTTCATGACGTCATTCTCCCTAAAATCTGCATAAAATTCCATTTCGTATATGTAAAACTGTTTTTATAGACATTCATCTGTTCATAAGCATTTGGGTTGTTTCCAGATTCTGACTATTGTAAATAATGCCATGATGAAATAGGAGTGTAGATAGCTTTTCTTTATTTTGTTTTTGTATTCTCAGGGAATATTTTTAGGACTGGTATTTCTGGACCAATTGAAAATTCAATTTCTAGTTTTTTGAAAAATATCCATATTGTTTTCCAAAAACACTAGACCAGTCTACATTCCCAAAAGCAGTGAATGAAAGTCCATTTCTCACATCTGCAACAGGACTGGTTGTTCTTGTTCTTTGTGGGTGTGTGGTAGTCTCTATGGTATGAGATACCTCATTGTTGTTTTGCTTTGCATTTTACAGATAATTAGTCACTTGAAGCATTTTTTTTCCTGTGCCTTTGGGCCATGTAAATTTCTTTTTGAAGAATTATCTGTTCATCCCCCTATTTGAGATGGTGCTAGATAGTTATAGTTTTTCTTGCTGAGATCTACTAGAGTATTGTATACCTTAAATATTAACCCCTTATCAAAAGGTCATTGGGTGAAAAGTTTCTCTTATCCTGTGGTGGTTAGTTTTTGTATCCTAAACACCATTTCCATTGAGGTACAGAAGTTTCACAATTTAATGTAGTCCATTTGTTTATATTTATTTTTTTCTTTAATTTCTTTTTTTGGTTTTTGTTTCACACCCGGCAGCGCTCAGGGGTTACTCCTAGTAATACGCTCAGAAATTGCTCCTGACAGGCTCAGGGGACCATATGGGATGCCAGGATTCGAATCACAGTCCTTTTGCATGCAAGGCAAACAAATGCCTTACCTCCATACTATCTCTCCGGCTCCACCATTTGTTGATCTTTCTTTCACTTTCTTGGCTGGGGGTGATTATTCCTTAAAGATCTCTTTAGTTTTGATGACGTGGAATGTTCTGCCTTCATTTTACATGATGTAACTTATGGTTTCATGTCTTCTATCAAGATATTGAACTTATTTTTATTTGACTTTGTGCATGGCATTAAATAGAGATATGAGTTTGCATTTTTGCATGGAGCTGATCAGTTTTCCCAACACCACTTGTTGAAGAGACTTCCCTTGCTCTAATTTTTATTTCTTGCCCCTTCATCAAAGATGAATTTATTGTATATAAGCAGGTTCATTTCTTTTTTTCTTTTTTTTTTTTTTTGTGTGGTTTTTGGGTCACACCCGGCAGTGCTCAGGGGTTACTCCTGGCTCCATGCTCAGAAATTGCTCCTGGCAGGCATGGGGGACCATATGGGGCACCAGGATTGAACTGATGGCCTTTTGCATGAAAGGCAAATGCCTTACCTCCATGCTATCTCCCGGGCCCCAGGTCCATTTCTTTTTATCTTTTTAATTTTTTGAAATTTTTTTTGCAGATTTCTTTGTATTGCTCTTTTAGCCTATATAGTTAAGTTGAATCCAGGGTAATTGATTTCTTGAGGCACAATTGTGAAAGATATTTTTTAAATATGTCTTTGTTCTCTTTCATTATTTGCATGTAATAAAACCATGGAATTTTGTGTATTAATTTTGTAAACTGCCACTTTACCATAGAAGTCCATTTTTAGTAGCTTTTTTGTGGAGTGTTTCGATTTTCAAAATATAGTGTCATATCACCTGCAAACAGTAAAAGTTTCACTTCATCATTTTTTAGCTGGATTTCTTTGATATAATTTTCTTGTCTAATTTATATGCCAAGTACTTCCATTACTTGACTAGAAGTGACAAGAGGGAGAAATCTTGTCTTGCATCAAATCTTAGAGGAAATCATTTTAGTTTTTTCACATTGAGTATAATATTTACAATGTGCTTGTGGTACACACCTTTGACTATATTGAGAGAAACTTTAAATTAACAGTTTGTTAAGAGTTTTGGTCAGGAATGAGTGCTGAACCTTGCCAAATGGTTTTTCTCATCTATTGATATGATCCTATAATTTTTCTTTTCTCTTTTATTGATATGGTGAAATATATTTATTGATTTGTGTATGTTAAACTATCTTTGCATCTCTGAGATGAATCCTACGTGGTCAGCATGTATGATCTTCTTGCTGAATTGTTGGATTATATTTGGGAGTATTTGTTGAAAATCATTACATTTGCTAATCTTGGATACAGGCCAATAATTTGACTGTATATGTGTGTGGTCTGTGTTATTTCTGTATGCTTTTGATATCATGATGATATTAGCTTCATACAAATATTTGAAGGATAACATTTTGAATTGAACTGAATTGTGTGAACCTATCAGGAGGAGATGGGGGAAGAGCAATAACTATAAAATGTGGAACTTTGAATTGAACTGAGGTTTGTGAGTGCATGAAAAAAACATAGGATGAAAAGAAAAGAGGGGGGAAAAGCATACTATTGAACAACAGTGTAGGTGGAAATGAAGTTAAAAGGTGCCATTTTGAATTTTGAATTAGTTACTGCAAGTTGCTATGGGCTATAAGTGGAGTTTGAATTATAAAAAGAGCTGTTTTAAATTGAACTGAGGTGTGTGAGCAAGAGAGGCTGTGGGTAAAGTTATGACCAAAAAAAAGTGAATTAATCTATGAACAGTGAGATATTAGTTTCATGGGATTTCTTTTTTTACCATTTTTGTAAAATTTTGGTGTGTTTGTCTTGTCTTCAAGTAGACTCTTCAATTCTTTTAGGGTTGGTTATGCGTTTGTAAAGTTCCTGAGCTGTTATTTTCCATGACACAGTATATCTTTTCTTCAAACCTAAATGAAAGTCTGGATAGGTTAAGTATTCATGGTGAAATATATTTTTCATTACATACGTGAAAAAAATATATATATAATACTCCAAGCTTGAAGACAGTGGTGATATATAAGCCTGGACTATTGCTTGTGAAAATATGTAAATCTTAAGATGTATATTTGTATGCATTTTCCCCTTTTGATCTTGATGCTTTCAGTATTCTATCTCTAATTGTAGTGTTCATCACTGTGATTAAAATATGCCCTGTAGTGCATTTAGTTGTATGACTTTTAGCTTGTACTCTTCTGGAATACAGACTGTTGTACATGTATTCTTAAAGTCTGGGATGCTTTTGTTGCAGCAACTCATACTGCTGACATTTCTCCACCATTTCTTCAGTTATACTTTTTTCTTTTATTGCTTTTGGACATTTGCTCTTGTCCTATGAATTGTATTTATAGTCATGTAAGAGAGAACATTCTGCCTGCCCCTCTCCATCTAGCTAACTTCATTCAACATACTCTACATATTCATTTTCATAGCAAAAAATTGAATTACCTCATCATTTCTTATGGTTAAGTTGCATTCCATTGTATACCATAGTTTCTTATTTAGTCATTTTAATTTGGATACTGTATAGAAAGATCATAAAATATCACATGTTAATTTTTAGCCTGCAATTTATATTGTTTCTCAAAGATTTCTGTAGTCTTTAGTGTTTTCTATATTTAGCATCATGTCATCGTCACATAGTGAAGGCTAGGATTCTTCCTTATATATTACTCTAAATTTCCTTTTATTGATAGAGGATTAAGACCCAAGATATATAAATCACAAGTATACCTTAATAAGGGAAAAATCCAACCTCATAAAAAATTGGAAAATGAATAGAAATTTCCCAAAAGATTCCCAAAAGTTATCTTTAAAAAAGCTCTATATAGAAACTATAGAGATAGCATGAAAGGATGGCATTTGCTTCTCATGCAGAAGGTCAGTGATTCAAATCCCAACATCCCATATGATCCCCCGAGTCTGCTAGGAGCGATTTCTGAGCATAGAGGCAGGACTAAGCACTGAGCACTGCCAGGTGTGACCCAAAAACCAAAAAAAAAAGTTCTATATAATTAATCATCAGGGAAATGTAAATCAAAACAAGTAGCTATTACCTCATACCACAGACTAGCAAACATCAAAAACAATAAATAGTGTTGGCATGGATATGGAGTGAAAATTTATTTATTGCTGGTGGGAAATCTCGTATTGCAAAGACATTTTGGAATAAAATATTAGAAGACAATTTGAAGTCAATTTCTCAAGAAATAGAAATTGAGGTCTCATAGACTCAGCCTTGGATTTACACCTCAAGGGAGTAAAAAACACAATTCTGAAAAGATATCTGTACTCTGATTTTCATTCACAATAGCTGGAATATGGAAAAAAAAACAAGTATCCAAATTTAATGTGACAACCAAGTTTCCAAATTTAATGTAGTACCTACAATGATAGCCATGACATTTTTCAAAGAAGTAGATAAAACACTCCAGAGTTCATAAGGATGGAATAATAAATCTTTCTGAAAATCCAAAGAAATCTTTAGGAAAAATAAGATGGGAGGCATGATATTTCCTAACTTCAAACTGTCCTACAAAATAATAGTAATTAGAACTGCATAATACTAGAATGAAGACAGATATTTAGATATACTGAATATAATTGAAAATCCAGACAGATACTCATATAAATTGTCATTGAATATTCTATAAAGAAACAGAATGTATAAGATATAGCAAGTAAAGCCTCTTTAATAATTGTGCTGAAAAACCTGATCAGTCTCTTGCAAAAAATCAAATAATAAAATAAAGATTGGCCACATCAGACCTCTTTCTAAAACCACACACAAAAGTCAAATCAAAATGGATTAAAAATCATATATAAACCTTAAATATATAAGGTGCAATAAAGAAACATAGAATGTTTCATGATATTGAAGTTAGTGTTATCTTAAGGATGAAATGACATGTTAAAAGCAAGTGGAAGCAAAGATAAAGAAATGAGTCTATATTAAATTAAGAATTATCTTCACCTCAAAGGAGATATTGACCAGAATGCAGACATTTAAAGAGATAGTGTTTTTTTCACCCAAAGTCGTGATTTTTAAAGGGTACTAAAGCTGAAATTCTTTTAACTCAGCAAACTTTCTAGCTTCCCCTCACTGATAGAATCCTCCCCTCCCTTATTTTTTTCTATGTGAAAATTCTCTTATTAATACAATGTCAATATATAAAAACATGCCATTTTTGACATAGGAAAATACATATTTCAATATATATTAACTTCCTCTTTTCACTCTAGTTCACAAAAATCTAACCATTGTATGTCTGTCAATTATTTTTAACTAGTACATGATACTTCTCTCTGGTAAAGAATATTCCTTACTAATTCATTTGCTGAGGATAGATTGTGTCCCCTTATTGACAAAGAGTACGAGTGAAAATCCTTGTAAATGTACAGTGACTGTTTTTGCATATGTCCAAAATATATCTAGACAGAAAGCTAAATGCATTTGTTAATAATTTTTGCATGCCATCTTCAACTTTGATAGAACTTTACAAATTATGGTGTGAATGCATCAATTTGGAGTATTGCTAGTAACTTATACCAGTTCCCAATTTTTATATCCTGTTCAGCAATATAGTTATTAGACCTTTTTTTCTCCTATTAAAAATTGGGATTAATATATTTCATGGTTTTAATCTGTATTTCTTGGATTCCTAAAATGGATTATTCATAATTTCAGTTTCTAGTTTATAAAATTTTCAATCCATAAATTTTACCCATAAATTTTCTTTTCTAATGTTTACTGTTTTATATTATTTTGCAGAATGATTAAAATAAAACCCAGGCTCAAAATCTTAGTTTATGGGTCTAAAATAATTGTTGCTTTTTTTCTGCCCTTAAATGTAGTCCACATTCTATGTCATGAATTTTAAACAAATAGTTAAATATCAACTCATTTTTGCATTTGAGGCCACAGATATCAATGCTTTGGAGATACTTATGACTACTTCAGGGTCATTTCAGGTGCAGCTCAGAAAATTCAGGGCTCCAGGGAACAGAATCAGAAATTCTGAGGCAAACATGCACTCTACTTACTAAGTTGTCTCACATCCCTATATTAGTGATGGTCAAAAAATTAACATATGTTCCTGGTACATAATGTTTACAACATCTCCATTTATTTAATAATCATCTACAGAATGTTTT
>PVKC010018526.1:0-10199 GCA_004027635.1 Crocidura indochinensis
TTATTTATTTATTTTGCCAAACCCTGAGCTAAATCAGGGGTGACTCCTGGCTTTGTGCTCAGAGATCACTTCTGTCTGTGTTCAGGAGTCAGATGCAGTGCCAGGGATCTTACCCTTCGTGGAAGGCATAGCACCTTAACCCTTGTACTCTTCTCCTTAGGCTGTCATTGTTATTGATTCTCTCCTTTTTTCCCTAGTATCTGATCTCTGGGCAGGGGCTCTAAAAGTTTGGTCAAACTGGACTCGATTGAGCCTGGGATATAAATGTCTTGGGTATTTTACTAGCTCCTGAGAGCAGATGGGGACAAAGGAGGCCTTATGTCTAGTCCAACCTTTATAGAAATTAATATGGAGATTTCTTCCCAAAACTGGAAATCATATGGGAACTCTCCCATATGTTCCAGCTATACAACTCCTAGGGATATATCCTAGGAACACAAACATCCAATACAAAAATCCTTTCCTTACACCTATATTCATCGCAGCATTATTTACAGTAGCCAGACTCTGGAAACAACCAAGATGCCCTTCAGTAGACGAATGGCTAAAGAAACTGTGGTACATATACACAATGGAATATGCAGCCGTCAGGAGAGACGAAGTCATGACATTTTCCTATAGAAGGATGTACATAGAATCTATTATGCTGAGTAATAAGTCAGAGGGAGAGAGATAGACACAGAATAGTCTCACTCATCTATGGCTTTTAAGGAAAAGAAAAGACATTATTATAACCATGCTCAGAGATGTGGGCCTGAAGGACAAGATCACGGTATGAAGCTCACCTGGAGGAGGGGCGAATGCAGTTAGAACACTCACAATACCAAGAGCATGTCAAGGAGTGAGAGAAGAAGAATGCTTGTCTGGAATCCAGGCAGAGGGGGTGTGGGTGGAGGGAGATGGGGGATGCATTGGTGGTGGGAATGTTGCACTGATGAAAAGGGTGTGTGTGTGTGTGTGTGTGTGTGTTCATTTGTGACTGAAATCCAACTACGGTCATGTTTGTAATCAAGGTGTTCAAATAAATATATCAAAACAAACAAACAAACAGGGAGGAGGCCTTAGACCGGCTTTTGCTAGGTAGGCAGCTACCTTACTTAACTACCTTACTTAACTAAGCCAGGCTAGCGGGGCGCGCACTGTGGTTGTGCGACCTCCGGAGCCGCAGGGGGCGCTGTGGGCCCCGCGGTCTCCCGCGCCCATCTCTCGCCGCTCTGGCCCCCTTGGGGGGCGGAGCCACGCCGCTCGGCGGTTGGGGGCGGAGCCCGCGGGGCGGCTGCGGAGAGGCGCTGAAGCTGCTCGCACTGGTTCCAAGCGGCCTCGGCTGGCGAGCGCCGGGCTAAGGAGAGGAGAGGAGGCGAGACGAGAGGAGGCGAGACGGGAGGAGAGGAGAGGGAGCGGGCGCCGCTCCCACGACCCCGCCCGCCCCCGCCCGCTCTCCTCAGTAAGGCTTGCGTCCACTCGCGGGCCACACGGGGCGAGGGAGGGTGCGTGTGTGCGTCTGTGTGTGTGTGTGTGTGTGTGTGTGTGTGTGTGTGTGTGTGTGTGTGCGAGCGCTGGGAGGTCTCGGGGTGTCCAGGGTGGGTCACGCGATACCAGGCGCCTGGGGGTTTTGTGTGTGTGTGTGTGTGTTAAGGAGTGTTGGTTGGTGTGTGTGTGTGTGTGTGTCTGAGGAGGGTTGTGTGTGATGAGGAAGGCCGGGGTGTCTGAGGAGGTTTGGGGTGTGTTTGTGTGTCTGGGAAGGTTGGTGTGTGTGTGTGTGTGTAGGAGGGTTGGGGTGCCTGTGTGTCTGAGGAGGACTTGGTGTGTGTTTGTATTGAGGGTTGTGTGTGTGTGTGTGTCTGATGAGGGTTGTGTGTGTCTGAGAAGGTTGGTGTGTGTGTATGTTGAGGAGAGTTGCTGTGTGTGTGTTGAGGGTTGGGGTGTCTGAGGAGGGTTGGGGTGTGTGTTTGTGTGTCTGGGAAGGTTGGGGTGTGTGTGTGTAGGAGGGTTGGGGTGCCTGTGTGTCTGAGGAGGGCTTGGTGTGTGTTTGCACTGAGGGTTGGTGTGTGTGTGTGTGTGTGTCTGAGGAGGTTGGTGTGTGAGTGTGTTCAGGGTTGGGTGTGTGTTGAGAGATGGTGTGTGTCTGAGGAGGCTGGGTGTGTTTGTGTGCTGAGGAGGGTTGGTGTGTGTGTGTGTGTGTCTGATGAGGGATGTGTGTGATGAGGAAGGCTGGGGTGTCTGAGAAGGTTGCTGTGTATGTGTGTCTGGGAAGGTTGGGGTGTGAGTAGGAGGGTTGGGGTGTCTGTGTGTGTGTGAGGAGGAGGGTTGTGTGCGATGAGGAAGGCTGGGGTGTCTGAGGAGGTTTGGGGTTGTGTTTGTGTGTTCGGGAAGGTTGGGGTGTGTGTGTCTGAGGAGGGCTTGGTGTGTGTGTGTTCAGTCTTGGGGTGTGTGTTGAGAGATGGTGTGTGTCTGAGGAGGCTTGGTGCGTAAGTGTGCTGAGGAGGGTTGGTGTGTGTTTGTGTTGAGAGTTGGTGTGTGTGTGTGTCTAATGAGGGTTGTGTGTGTCTGAGAAGATTGGGGTGTGTGTGTGTTCAGGGTTGGGGTGTGTGTTGAGAGATGGTGTGTGTTTGATGAGGGTTGTGGGTGTCTGAGAAGGTTGCGTGTGTGTGTTCAGGGTTGGTGTGTGTGTTTGTATGTTGAGAGTTGCTGTGTGTGTGTGTTGAGGGTTGGGGTGTGTATGTGTCTGAGGAGGTTTGGGATGCGGTGTGTGTGTGTGTGTGTGTGTGTGTGTGTGTGTTGAGCGCGGGAAGGCCTCGCGTTGTCCCTGGCTCCTGGGATTTGACTGTGGGCCGAGGAGGGTTTCCAGTGTCCGTGGCGGGGGTTCCAGGGCTCCTGGCTGCGGGGAGGCCCTGGTCGAGTCCCCCGGACTCCCGGGCCCCTGCTGGCCTGCGTGTCGTCGCCTCGGGTGCTGCTGTGGCGACCTCGGTTGCCTGACAACGCGCTGACGCCACCCACGGCTCCTTGGGTGCAGCCCCGCCGGCTCAGCCCGGCTCCCTGACACACCCCTGCACCCCGGGAATGGTTCACGTTTAATGGGCGCTTCCGCTTTGCAAATCATTGGTTGAGTTTCTTTTCTTTGCAAAATCATTGATTTTCTTTTCTTTGCAAAATCATTGATTGAGTTTCTTTGCAAATCATTGGTTGAGTTTCTTTTCTTTGCAAAATCATTGGTTGAGTTTCTTTTCTTTGCAAATCATTGGTTGAGTTTCTTTTCTTTGCAAATCATTGATTGACTTTCTTTGGCCCTTGGTTGATCGGCGCTGTTATATTTTTTCCCTTGGCACTTTGGTTTGAGGGCCCTGGACGGAGATTGCAATCAAGCTAGGAATGGGACCCAGTTTTATTTATTTATTTATTTATTTATTTATTTATTTATTTATTTATTTATTTTGGGTGGGGGAAGACTGGCCTTGATGAATACAGGCTTAAGGAATTGGGCTTGGATTTGGGGCAAACAGTTCTCTAATTAAACATAAACTTGATCTAGGAGACTTTTTTTTTGGGGGGGTGGGTTAAGGAGACTAAGGACTTCTTGGAATTTGAGGGGCTATCAAATATTAAGGGGCCTCTAGGTCTAGGTTTAGAGCTGCTGGTGGTGCTGTGTTGTTCCCGGGATTCTAAACCAAACACCCCGCTTTCTCGCTTGCCCCCCAACCTCTCTCCCTGTTAGGGACTTCTTAGGTCCTTTGAGTTTTAAGTAGTCACAGTTAGTTCAGCAACGCAATAGTTGAGGTACGTTGTTGCAAAAAAGATGATATTAGCTCCGTTTGTTGATCCTTTTTGAGTTGGCTAATGTAAAGTTTGTTAGTTCAACAATAGTATTTGAAGTACATCGTTGCAAAAGAAGGGAGAAGCACTGTTTATGGATTTTTATTTATTTACTTAATGTGTTTTGGGGGCACACTCAGTGGCGCTCAGGGGTTACTCTTGGCTCTGCGCTCAGAAATCACTCCTGGTAGGATTGGAAGACCTTATGGGATGCCAGGGATCAAATCCAGGTCCTTCTCTGGTTGGCCGCATGCAAAGCAAATTGCTGTGCTAAAGCTCTGGCCCCAAGCATTGTTTATGTTAACAGAATATTAATACTATCCTTTTTACAGCTTGCTTTGTTGGTTTTTATTTGTAGTAGAGTTATGTATAGTGATACTGTTGAAGGTAAGAATTACCTCCTTGGTAAATCTGCATTTAGAAGATAATTTAAGGTTTGCTCTTCAAGCCCTTAGTCTCCCTTGAACATCTATCTTGCTTACTTGTCTCTATTTGCCTGCCTATTTCCACTCCTCCTTCTCTCCCCTCACAACTTTCTGAATAAATTTTAATAAAACCATTCTGCTTCACTCAAACAAAATATAATTTGAGAATTTGAAGAGTAACTTATAAAGTAGGCCACCTTCTGGTTTCTAAACACTTCAGAAAATACAAGGGTCAAATATTAACCAATATGAGTCTGCAGAATATAAGTTATATATAACAAAATTCAGTATAATGAAAGCACGACGTATTGACAGTGAAAAGAAATCTCAAGGAGCTTACTAAGATGCCGGTCACTTTTCTGAAGGTCATTCTTCTGTCTTCGAGGGCACTAACTTGTGGGTAAGAAGCTAATGAAATGCTTCTTAGGGATGGAGGTTACTTTTAGACCTCCAACACACATGGCTGATGGAAAGAGCAGGATTTAGGTAGTGAATTGAAAGGAAGTTTTATTAGTTTTTCCTTGTGATATTTTTAGATTTGACTAAATAAACTGAGTAGACTTCAGGTTTTGTTTGTTTGTTTGTTTTGGTGGGGAAGGGCACAGTTGACTGTGCTGGCTGGCAAGGGAGGACAATTTGTTCAGTTTTGACCATTTTGGTCAAGACCAGGGAGACCTGGGTCTCCTGCATGCAAACCAAGTTGTTTCAGCTTTTTGAGCCATTTTTCCTGCTCCATTCTTTTTAATGTCATTTTGAGTTTGGAGCGCTTTTTTCCTTTTAATTTAAATTTTTTTTTTTTTTGAGTCATCTGTGAGTGCTTTAGGCTTCTGACTCTGTGCTCAGGGGACTCTATGAGGTGCCAGGGATTGAATCTGGGCTGGCTGTGTGCAAGGCAATCAGCCTACCTGCTGTACTGTCTCTCTGAGCCTGGATTGCTTTTCGGTTTTTGTTTCTGGGTAGCACCTAGCTGCTCAGTTTACTCCTGGGTCTGCACTCTGGAATCACACCTGCCAGGCTCAAGCGGACCATATGGGATGCCAGGGATCAAACCTGGGTTAGCTGAGTGCAAGGACTTGCCTATTGCACTATCTCTGGCCCTGTAGGTTTGGTTTTTATAATTATTGTGTCATTTTGTGCATTTTTATAATAATTTTGGAGTAATTTCCATCTTTCTAAAAGGAAATGGGAGGACAGAGAGTTAAGGAACATTCTCAAAGTTGTCTAGAACCTGGAGAGATAGTACTATAGGCAAGGTGCTTGACCAAGCACTATGGTCCCCTGAGCCTGCCCTGAACATCCCCTTTCCTTTTATTATTTCCTCTATAGACAGTTTTACAGCTGTTGGAAGAAGAAAAACCTGGTTATAGGAGCCAGAGCGATAGCGCAGGGGTAGGGCATTTGCTTTGCATGTGGCTGACTCAGGACTGACCTCTGCTTGATCCCCTAAGTTCCATGTGGTCCCCTAAGCCAGGAGCGATTTCTGAGAGCATAGCCAGGAGCAACTCCTGAGCGTCATCAGGTGTGGGCCCAAAACAACCAAAAAAACCTAAAAAACTCTGGTTATATCTTGAAAAAAGATGGTGAGGATGTTCTTCATAGGGTGAAGAACAAGAATTTTATTTTAGAGGCCTAGAAAATCATTGGTGAAATGCTTCTTTACATTTATGAACCCATGTATAGCTTCTGTCCCTGGCATCATATTTAAAAAATGAAATTCTGGGGCTTGATTGATAGCACAGTGGTAAGGGCATTTGTTTGCCTTGCAATTGCTGAGCTGGGTTTGATTCCTGGCATCCCCAGAGCCTACCAGGAATAATTTCTAAGTACAGAGCCAGAACTAACCCCTGAATGCCACCAGGTGTGGTTCAAAAATTAAACAAAAAAATCTATGTAGAGTTCTTTCTAGTTCTTTTGTATTTTCCTAATTGATTATGTTTCTTTACTGTACTTTATGCTGAGATTATATGCATCAGTTTAGTTTTTTTGACTCATTAATTCTTGAGTTATGTAGTGAAAAACATTTTATGTAGTCATTTGTTTTAAGAAATGGGAAAGAAGAATGGCTGGGACTGGCTTTGTACTGTTACCAAGGTCTTGTTGCTAGGAAGTGGACTGGCTCTTAGGCTCGGTGGTTTTCAGTTGGAAATAAACAGTTGCGTAGAATATCAAGCAAGACTATCTGTATCCATAACTAAAGAGGAAACACCACTCCATAATCATGTCTGAAAACAAATATGAATGTTGCCCAAACTACAAATATCCCTTCCCTCAGTTGAAGTGAATGATTATTGCTTCTTACCAATTGTAACTTTTAATCGTACCTTATAGGTAAGAATTCCTAAAATGTCCAGTCATAGAATTAATCTTCACTTCCTATGGCATCTGGTCCTGAGCAAAAATCAATCCTTAAACCCTCAGATTCTTCAGGCAAGTAGAAATCCTCTAAGTCTTCTCTAAAACTCTCATTAAAATCAGAGATCTGTGTGGTGGACATTGTTTTTCAATGTGATGAACTCAACTCCTTATAGTAGGGTTCCTGGCCTCTTTTTTTTTTTTTTTTTTTTTTTTTTTGGTTTTTGGGCCACACCCGGCAGTGCTCAGGGGTTACTCCTGGCTATCTGCTCAGAAATAGCTCTGGCAGGCACGGAGAACCATATGGGACACCGGGATTCGAACCAACCACCTTAGGTCCTGGATCGGCTGCTTGCAAGGCAAACACCACTGTGTTATCTCTCTGGACCCATTCCTGGCCTTTTTTGTCTTGAAGATATTGCCAGGAGAAAGACTACTAATATATTTGATCTTTGACTTAATATTAGTTATATTTTAATGTGGGTAACTAGCTGCACAAAATTAGAAATTATACATTTGATAAAGCTAATGTTTTAGTTATGGTATATAGATAGTATCTCATTTTAAAATGTGTTTTTATTGGGGCTAGAATGATAGTATGGTGGGTAGGGCATTTACCTTGCACTAACTACCTGAGTTTGATCCCCAACATTCTATTCCCTAAACATTCCAAGGTAACCTGTGAGTACTGCTGGGTGTGGCCACTCCACCCAACAAAAGTGCTATATTTTGTGGTTTTGAGGAATCAATTCTAGAGTTTTACACTGATAATAAATCATTATAATAAAAGGAAATTTAAGTGTAAGTTAAAGAGAAATTTTTGTTTTTGTTTTTGGGGCCACACCATTCATGTTTGGGTCTTACTCATTGTTCTGTGTTCAGGGATCGTTCCTGGTGGGGCTGGAAGGGCCATATGGGATACTGGGAATCTAAAGCAGATTTGCAGTGCCCAAGGTAAGTGCACTACCTGCTGTATTATCACTCTGGCCTTAAATGGATTTTAGTATCGGATTGGAATAACTAAATGAACACCTTAGGTTGTAAAATTGGATATTTGGAAACTTCAGGTACCTGGAGGATAAATCAACTTTTTTCTTTTCTTTCTTTTTTTTTTTTTTCAACTTTTTTCTTTTAAGATGACATCTGCTTAAATTCTGTATGAAATTTTATAGCAAAGTATACGTTGTAACTCATGGTTTTATGTTTCTACCAGACATTAGAAAATAAAAAAAAATTTTTATTTATTTATTTTTTGTTTTGGCCACACTGGTGGTATGTGGAACCATATGGGATGCCAGAGCTTAATTCTGGGGTGGCTGCATACAAGGCAAATATCTGACCTGCTGTATTACCACTCCAGCTCCTAACAGGAAGCCTGTTTGCTCTTGAGCTTAGCTTTGTTTTTGACTTTCTTTTTTCTTTGGGTATCATGCCTGGCTCTGTGCTCCGGGCTTATTCCTGGTTTTGTGCTCAGGAATCACTTCTGAAGCTGGGTGACTATATGTGGTGTCAGTAATTGAATTGGGGGCAGCTGTATTTATTTCTCTGGCTCCTAACCATTTTAAAAGGTATACTTCAATTGTTCTTTGTATTTTTCCCCTGCTTTGATTTTTTTCTCATTGCTTCAAGTGAGTAGAGTCTAGTTTTTAGTTCTGGGTTGTCTACTTTTTTCAGGCCTATGCCCAGTTGCCATGGCTATCTCTTCTCTCATCTTTAAAATAGTTATTATTTTGTGTTGTTTTTATTTGTTTTTGGTCTACACCCAGCAGTGTTTAGTGGTGTCCTGGTAGAAATTACTCCTGGATGGATGGCTTGGGGGATAATATAGGATGCTGGGGATTGAAACCAGGTAGGGGGGCCCGTGAGATAGCATGAAGGTAAGGCGTTTGCCTTTCATGCAAAAGGTCATTGGTTCAAATCCCGGTGCCCCATATGGTCCCCCGTGCCTGCCAGGAGCAATTTCTGTGCATGAAGCCAGGAGTAACCCCTGAGCACTGCCGGGTGAGACCCAAAAACAAAACAAAACAAAAAAAAAAGAAACCAGGTAGGGCTGCTGCAACGCAAATGTCCTACCTACTGTGCTGTCATTCTGCCCCCTCTTTTTATTTTACTTATTACTATTTTTTAATTTAGGGGCTGTTAATGCTTAGTCTGAAAAATCAAGAGAGTGTTTTTTTCAGTTCTTAACCTATCTCTGGCATGTAAGAATATGCCTACAAGTCCAAGGCAGACACTTGGACTTCTTCACTTGTATTAGGCCTTGAATGCCATGTACCAGGGACTGCAAGATACTAACATGTTATCTCATCTGTTCTCAAACAATCCGAGGAAATGTAGGGGTCCTCCTTTTACTGACAAGCTCTCAATGCAAACTGAAATTTATTGAATTCACATTGGTTTAAGTTGGGATGAAAATCAAGGGTTTCTAGGAGAGCAGAAATACAGCTTAGTAGTAGAGCACTTGTGTCTCATGTGTGAAGCCCTGGTTTTTGTATCTGGCACTGCCAAAAATGTAACAAGACAAAACGAAACCAAAAAAATAAAATTAGAACAAAAAAAAACAAGCTAACCAAGCAAAGGAAAAAAAAAAGAAAAACAAAAACAAACAAACAAAAATAACAAAACCTAAACTACCAGAACCCCAAAAAACAAGTAGAAAACCCAGGGTGCTGGTCTTTTTCACTCTGCCATACTGAACCAACCTCATGAATCTCCCATGGGTGAAGATTGCTCTTTACATCCCAACTTTGTCCTGTTTGCTCTGTTGGTCTGGCTGTGAGCACTGCTGTCTATTCCTGTTCCTGTAGGGTGCTTTTGTGGAGAGGTCATCATAGTCTCCCCAGTGGCCAGTTAGTTTTAGACAGCATTTATTTTCCTTATGGGTACCACAGTCTGGGCCATGCCAAAGGATCCTGGGTTCATGTTGAGGAAGAGTATTTCCTTGGGGTTCTGACAATAGTGGTTGCATAGCTGCAGTGTGACTCCCACACATACCCCCGCCCCCCACAATTATAGATGATGTCCACAAGTTCTGACAACTGCTCTATATTAAGCCAAAACTTTTCCTCCAGGAAGCCTTTAATTAAGCTTTGAGGGCACTGCTGGGCTCTATCAGGGGTTCTGTAGGCTCCTGGAGGGACTTCACATAAAAAATGTAGGCATGGTCATGTTATTGTCACGTGGTCAAGCATGCCCCTCTTTTTTCTAGTCCTGTAATAATAGTTAACTTTTAGATAGACATTTTTAATGTGATGCTCTTTGAATCTGAGACTTGAATTCTGACCATCTAATTGAAAAAAATTTTTTTGTTTTTTTGTTTTTTTGTTTTTTGTTTTTTTTGGGCCACACCCAGCGGTGCTCAGGGGTTACTCCTGGCTGTCTGCTCAGAAATAGCTCCTGGCAGGCACGGGGGACCATATGGGATACCGGGATTCGAACAACCACCTTTGGTCCTGGATCAACTGCTAATTGAAATTTCTATTAGCATGTTTTGCTAATTCTAACTTACAGTATCTAAAACAAATCTTTTCAAATTGTCCAATTATTTCTGACTTCAAACTGTCCAATTATTTCTGACTTCTGTCTAGGAATACATCCATAGTTAGTGCCTAG